>CAUYLG010010397.1:0-111174 GCA_963573385.1 Cacajao melanocephalus | reverse complement strand
CTGTCTCCACTGTTAAGCATAATTATTGGCATAAAAGAGGTTTTTAATATGCATTTTTAAACTGCATTCTAGCCTGGGCAATAGAATAAGAATCCCGTTCTCTCTCTCTCTTTCTCTTCTTCTTTCTTTCTCTCTTACATTCTTTTTTCTTTCTTTCACTCTTTCTTCTTTTCTCTTTCTTTCTTAAAAAAAAAATCGAATTATTTTTCTGCACATTCCTGAATTAAAACTTATCCTTTAGATAAGGTTGTGTGTCTTTTCATTGGTAACATTAACTGAAACAAGTTTAGATCAAGTAAAATTCTCAAGAGTACATATTAAAGAAGGACTGATAACCCAAGCTTAAGTGAAAAGGGTTGGGACTGATTCAGCAAAGCCTCAGTGTGCAGGGATAGGGCTGGCTTCAGTCACAACTAATTTCAGGGCTCACTTGCTGCCATCAGGATGAGATTTTTCTCAGCTCACTTCTTTTACTTCTTCCTTCTGTGTGTTGTGATCACTTTTCACCTGGAAGTAGGAACAAGATCATTGCAGCACCTCCAAGCTTCAAATCCTCTCAACTTCACACCATTGATTAACTATGAGATGGAAGGCAAGGCAAGCTGCCAAACCACTCTGGGTCCCTGTTTCTACATCTGTAAAGTGGGAATACTATAATGCATACAAAGTGCCTAACACATAGAAAATGCTTAATGAATGTTATTATCGTAACACAATTCCCTAATAACAATAAGTACTGTCCATTTCCCTGATAGAAAGTTCTAAAAAGATATTCTAAGCTTTCCAACCTGCAAGACCTTAACACGCTCTCACCTAGAATACCCTTGCTTCTCAAGAAGCTTCAGCCTAACATTTAAATCTAGTAATACAAACTGGAGTGGTGGAGACTCCAGAGAAACAGGCTGACACTGTTGTGTATATTTGAATCCCTGAATAGAATAGGAAGAATCTATTCTATTCCTCAATAGAAAGCTCTGGGATGGACCTGGCAGTGATCTAAAGGCGTAACTCTGAAATACGTGTTTAAATTTTTTTAGAAGAACATATATTTATTTAGAACAACAATTTAATCATTTTCAGGCAAACTGTGTTCCCGTAGCAAGGAAAGTATTGCCAAGCATGAAGCTGGGTACCTCAAAAAGCAAGAGATTAAAAACTTCAGTTATTTGCAAGTTCTTCTGAACATCTAAACATCAACTACAGTGCATGAAAAATACGACCATTGAGTGATTTGAGAGAAAGATGTTGTAGTGTAAGCTTTCTCTTGGCTATTCTGCCTTTTATTTTCTGTTTTGTCTCCAGTAGAATGGGCTTAGTGCCCATCAAATCCTGAATAAAGACTCATTCTTGACTGTTGTCATCTCTACCTCCCTCACCATTGGCCACCCGCATCAGAATTCCTATTCTCAGCTCCCCTGAAGAGATCATAAATAATTTGGGGTTCTATGTAAAATAAGATAATTTTTTAATGTTGTTAATGATTAGAAATGATTTCATTCAACTTCTTCAATTCCTGGTGAGGAAACAGGAATCGAGGAAAGTTGAATGATTTGCTCAAAGCCAGATGGCTAGAATCATAGAATCATCTAATGTCAGGGCTCATTTCAGACCAATCATGAACATGAAATTCCCTCCTAAATTATATTATTAGGCTCACAGCAATCCTGTAAAGTTGGTGGGGCAGACACTATCATAGAATACTTACAGCATATGCCCAAGTAACCTGAAAAAAATTTACCAACAAAGGCCTGGCAAAGAAAGAAAGAGAATGGGAGGTTGGAAGGCAGAGAGGAAGAAAGCAGGAATAATTTAAGTAGAGGAGTAAAACACACTCTAATCTAGTTAGCAAGATTACTTCTCTGTTAACATAACATTTCTGTGATATGGCCATACAGGGCAATGCATGTATCCTAAAGTGGTTTTTCATTCTCTGTGATGGTTCATTGAGGTGGGTTGGTGAAATCTCAAGATGCCTCTAGATTGTCCTGTCCAGTGGAACTTTCTGCAATAATGAAAATGTTCTATATCTCACTGTCCAATTTGGTACCCTAGCCACATGTGGCTTTTCAACACTTGCAATGTGGATAGTGTTGCTGCAAAACTGAATTTAATATTTACTTTTAATTAATTTAAATTTAAATAGCCATGCATACCTAGTAGCTACTATATTGGACTATATAGTTCTAGATGAATGAAGCTTCCCCAAGCCTATCCACTTGACCTGGCCTATACACTTGTTTTTCTTTGGGAGAATATGCTATGATGGGTGTTGAAATCAGATTTCTACACACAGACACACATATATATGGCAGTATCAAAAATAACCACATATTAGTGAGGATTCTTAGTTGAAAACAATGGAAAGCAAACATTTTAATTTAAGCAGGAAAATGGTTTGCTAAAGAATGTGAAGTCACTCAAAGAATCTCTAGAATGGTCAGCAGCCCAGCCTTGGAGGCTTCATGACCAGAGACAAGTCACAGTCGCTCCTGCAAAGCTGGTCTGGAGGAGACATGGCAGCCCCACCACTGAAGGCAGTACAGGAGCCTCCTCTGCTGACCCAGCAGATGCTGGACACCGGTGCCTTCACAGGGAGCCCTCCAATTGCTGCTTCTGAAAACTGGATGTATCTGCTGCCACCCCCACCAGACTGGATTCTATGTGGCACCTGCACTTTCAGTCACTAGCTTCTGATTCCAAGTCTGAGGCAGGGGCAGCTGATTGACTGAGCTCAGGTCATACGTCTGTGCTCAAGTGGAAAGGGAGACTGGAATAACAAGAATCTGGCTGCTATAGAGGGAGGCAGACTCCTGAGCCAAGGAGTTCCCCAAACAAAAATAAACGTCTGTTACACCTGCCTTGCAGGGAAGAAGGCTAATGTGTTAAAGGTACTAGTCCTCCTGGGTGATGAGCAGAGCTACAGAATTAAAAACATAGGGACAGAGTAAATGTTGGCATATGAAGCACTACCTGCTACCATGGGGAAAATAAAATATGTCAAAGAATTAGAAGAGGGTACATTAGCAGAAGGAAGTTTTGTGAGAGAAAATAAAATAGCTGCCATGACGAGAGAGACTGTGTGAAGTGTGACATTACCTTTTGCTACTTTTTTATGTCACTCCAATAAAAACTTATTACTCTTTGAGACTTTTTGGAATTATGTGTGTGTGTTGCATAATTGGAATTATTGTACCTATTGTACATATTTCTGTTTTATGTACTCTTTAATGCAATATGGATATCTTTTCTTTTAAATATGCACACCTCTATGACATCATTCTTAATGCCTGTATAGTATTCCAGTGTACAAATCTATCATACTTTAACCAATCTCTTAATGATGGCCAGTTAGTTTACAACTTTTTCTTACAAATTGTACCATAATGAGCATCTCTGTACTTATAAATATGGGCACTTGACCAGTTATTCCTTTAGGTTAAATTCCTAGAAAAGAATTGCTGTGCTAGTAGTGGCTAAGCACACCTAAACATTTTTATTTATATTTGCAAGACTGTCCCTCAAGGTAGTATCTATTTTTCCATGCACAGTTGGGACTAAGATGACATAAGTAAGGCACTTTTCCTTGGGCACAAGATTTAATGTGGCATAAAAAATACCTCAGTAATCAAAACTAATATTTGGATACAATATTTTAAAATCAAAATTCATGCAAGAAAAGTCCATGATGAACAAAATATCCACATTTTAAGTAAAGGTAGAATCAATGTTACTGATTTTTCTTTTTACATCAAGCTCCAACATTGGTTGGCTTGACTTTGCTCCCGCCATGTCTTTGCCAACCCTAGCCTCCTACTTTTCATTCTTACCATTCAGATGGGAGGAAAATAACATCTCATTTAAATTTTCTTTTTTTTTTTTTTTTGTTTCGGATTGCTATTGAGATTGAGCATCTTATATGTTTATTGGCCATTTGCATTGCTTCTTGTATAAATTGCCTTGTTCATAATGATTCTTTTTCTATTTTGGTGTTCATATTTTATTGATGTGTAAGAATTCATTTTATATCAAGAATAGTATCCCTTTGCTATCTTATACTTTGCAAATATTTTCCTAGCTTTTCATTTTTCATTTAACACTTTTTTCAGGATCAATGTCTTAAATATTTATATAGCCAAGTTTGTCTCTCATGTTTTGAATGCCTCTGCTTTTTACCTGCAGAAAGACCATTTTATTGTGATTGAAAATGAAGGCTTTTGAGTCAGACAGCCTGGATGTCACTTACCAGCTCTGAAACCATAGGCATGTAGTATAATCTGCATGTGCTTTGTCATGTATAAAATGGAGATAATAACAAGACCTCCTTCAGATGGTTTTATGAGCATAAAATGAGTAATACAAAATGCTTAGAAAAGTGCCAGGCACATAGTAAGCACTCAATAAATGTTAGGTATCACCACATGCTAATTATATGCAAGATTTGTTTTTAGAGACTTGATTCTGTTCAATTTCTCTGTGTTCCTGCTCTAGTACCACCCTGTTTTAGTTACCAACGATTTATTTGGTGACTTTTGATCTGGTTAAGCTAGCTCCTTTCTCATTTTTCTTCATTTTTCAAATTTTTCTTGGTGGTCTTCATTCACTTGTACATATAAATGAATTTTAACAGCTATTCCTCAAGTACCACAAAAACCCACTGGGATTTTAATTGAAACTGTATTAAATTTATATATTGTTTTAGGGAAGCATGACATCTTTACAACATGAGTCTTCCTGCCCAAAAACATGTTTCTCTTTATTTAGTCTTTTTACTCTTTTATCAAGTTTTATAGTTTTTAAAGATGTACATCTTGTACATTTTAATTTTACTTGGTGTTTTTAAATTTTTATTATTTAATTATTGGACATTACATATATGTATAAATAGATGATGTCTGTATGTTTTCTGTAAACCTTCACATTTGAGCCCCTTTATGTACTTTCATTTGTTTTTCAGTTGATTATGTACCTATCCAAAATGAATATATGACCTTGCCATTGAGCTGCCTAAAGTCCTTCAATAAAACTCTAGGTCAAAGTCCAAACTTCTGATCCTGACATACATTTATTAATCTATTTCTAACCTTGATTTGTTTTCCTACACAAAAAATATATATTTAGTACCTGTTCTATGCCAGGCACTGTGAAGCACCCAGGATCCATCAATAAACAGACAAAAATCCCCGCTGCCAAAGAGCCTACACACAGGAGGAATTTTGTTTTAGTTCATGCCTATGAACCCACCCTCACCACCTTTGCTCCTCTGCAGGTGCTGTGTACTGCAGCTATACAGAATTAGTTGGAATTCTCCTGAAACGCCTTCTTAGTAAATGCCTTTTTCTTCTTCCCACTTGTTTCCACTTGAAAAAATATATATAGATATAGACATCCTCATGACTCATGTCAAGGACAGGATCCTCTTAGCAGCCCTCTCAGATCTTCCATGCAGAGCGCAGAGTTCTCACTTCCATATTGCACTGTCTTAGAGACCATTTCTTCAAGTACAATTGTGATTTTATTGGCCCATGAATTCCATTATTGGCAGGAATAGGGTCTTGGTCATCTTTTTACTATCTGGTAACATGGTAGCATGGTGGTGTTCACTAAATATTTGCTGAAGGCATAAATGTATTGAGTTGGTGGGTGGACACAGCATGATCACATGGGTCACTGTATGGCTACATAAGGTCAGTGCTGGGGAGTGTTATGTGTCGTCACAGTGGACTTATAGGAGCTCAAGGGAGGAGATCTCCATGGCTGAATTGGTAGGCCTGGTTTCCTAGGGGAGATGGGCCTTTAAGCAGATACTGAAGAAGCTTGAGGCCTTTGTCAGCTCTTCTAACCCCATTTATTCTTTTTCCCTCCACAAAAGGGCCTAAAATGAAGGATGTTGTCCTAACAAATTTTACATGCCCAGGGAATGCAAAGTGAGGAAAGGCTAAGTTGAGAGTATAGCCTGCGGCTAGAGGCATAGTGCTTTTCCCGGAGGTCCCAGAAGATGTGAGTTGTGTAGAACTGGAACTAGAACCTGGAAGTTTGGCTTTGAAAGGACCTAAATGGAATACTACATGAAATAGGAGGGGCTTGGTGGGCACAGCAGAGGGCTTGTACAAGGGAAAATGTGATATTCTGGAAATATGGCTGACAATATCATAAAGGGCACACTGTGAGGAGCCTTCAAATGCCAGATGAAGAATTTTAAAATTTAATGTGTTTTTGTTTGTTTATTTATGAGACAGGGTCTCACTCTGTCTACCAGGCAGAGATGCAGTAGTGCAACCACGGCTCACTGTGGCCTCAACCTCATGGATTCAAGCAATACCCCCACCTCAGCCTCCTGAGAAGCTGCCACTACAGGTGCATGCCTCTACACCTGGCTAATTTTTGTTTTTTGTTTTTTTTTTTTGGAGATAGGGTTTTGCCAAGTTGCCCAGGCTGGTCTTGAACTCCTGGACTCAGGCAATCCACCTGCCTCAGCCTACCAAAGTGTTGAGATTACAGGTATCAAGCACCTCGCCTGGCTCCTATTTGTATATTTATCTGTGATAATTTACATGGCTCAAAAATCAAAGGTTCCCATAGTATATTATAGTGAAAAAATCCCCTCCCACTCCTATTCCCATTACCCAGATCTTCACTCCAGAGGAAACTGATGTTTCTTATGTATGTGTCCAGTGATATTAAGTGCAGATACAAGAAATTGGATATGCATGTGTGTATGTGTGGGTATTCTTTTTTCACACATTTAAAATTTTTTTCTTTTACAGTATAGTTTATCATCAGTACATAAAGAATTTCCTTTTTAACTGTTGCATAGTAATCCACTGTAGAGATAAATCATAATTTATTAACAGTCCCCAATAAATGGACAGTTAAATCACTTCCTGTATTTTGCTATTACATACAATGCTATGACAAATAATTTTTCAAATAGGTCATTTTGCACGTATGACTCTATTTGTAAGATAAATCCTGAAAGTATTCATCACTAGGTCAAAGAATAGGCTAATAATTTGGGTTCCAATCTGTAATAGGGATGCATTAAAAGTTACTTGCCAAAGCATGCATGAACATACAGTATTTTAGGAAATCTAATTCATATATAATTAATTAGACATGACAGATGATGGAAGAGGAATGAGTCTAAGGTCACTTTAAGTTCATTAATTAAAAGAACTGGCACAGCCAACACTTTAGCCATAATGGAGTATATTGTCACCCAAATACTTTTCCATCTCCACTGCCATATAGGCTTTCCACCAGATTCCAACCAGACAATGGAGAAAGAAGTGGGTGTGTGTGTATGGATGGGAATTACTTTAAAGAACCAGAGAGATTAGAAACATCATTGGACAGATATTCATAGCAATAGAAAATTCTAAAGATGAAGTTGGCTAATTAGTCAATGAAAACCCAAAACATACCAGCCCCAAAATAAAGAAAATCTCCGATCTACTAACTATCTGAGAAAAAATTAAGAAAAATATTAATCTGGGGGAAACAAAAAGATAGAAAGATAGAAGATAGCTT
The DNA here is from genome assembly GCA_963573385.1 of Cacajao melanocephalus. Taxonomy (NCBI): domain Eukaryota; kingdom Metazoa; phylum Chordata; class Mammalia; order Primates; family Pitheciidae; genus Cacajao; species Cacajao melanocephalus. Next base: position 103,647 of record CAUYLG010010397.1, on the reverse strand, counting down.
TGCCTTACTTTCCTTGGAGTTGGAAGGCCTGGAGATGGAATATTCTGACAATGGATTAAAATGAATTTCCAATAAAAAGTGATCTCTGCAGGCTTTGTCCTCAGAACCTGCCATCTCAGGTTTGAACCATGACCTCTGCTGCTCCCTGTCACTCAGCCATGACATGTGAAGGGAGATCATGGTCTTGCTGAGCCTTCACAGTGTGAGCTCAGCCTGCAGATGCCCAGCTCCTTAGGAATGGAAGACAGACGCCAGCTCAGCTCAGCTGACTGATTAGCTGGGAACTCCTCTAGGGAGCATACTTTGGCTAGACTCCTGTAATTCAGCCATCCAGTTAATCGTTTAAGTGAATAAAAATCAAATACAGCACCATGGCCAAAGCTATGAGTTAGCGTGATGACAAGCAATCCTTTAGGAAGACACAGGATCCTTGAGAGGTAAAAAAATATAGAGCCTGTCTACATTCTGTTCTCCCTCTTGGAGAGCAAGCTCTAACGTATTTAGCGGTGTGTGCGGTGGTATGTGCCATAGTAAAACTCCACTAGGGAAGGGACTCGATCTTTTTTGCTCACTGCTCTATCCCCAGTGGTTAGAATAATACCAGGAACACAGTAAGCGCTCAGTAAACATTGGTTGAAAGAATAAATGTATCCACTGTGAATGAGTAAATGAGTGAACAAATCCACAGCATGTGGGTTCCCTAGCCTGCATTTCTGTATATCCTTACACCACACAAATCATATCTATATGTGGCTGTCCATTGGTCTTACGTTTTTCACTTATGAAATGACTTTAAATCACTTTGTAAGTAGCTCCAAATGGGCCCTATAGATTTTGCTAGCTCCTTCTCTTTGCCAGCTCCTTAAATATTAGTGTTCCCTTGAGCATCATCCTTGGCTTCTTCTCATTTTCCCTCTTTCAGAGAAAGCTCATCCATGGCTTCAACTCTCATCTATATAGGCTAATGACTTCCAAAACTCTCTGCAGCCCACAATTCCCTCATGACTTCCAGCTCTGAGGATCTATCGATCATCTCAATATCTACATTCAGATGCTTCAGAGGTATCTCAGAATCAGTATGTCATCAACTGAATTTATTATCCACACCCTTTACACCATCTGTTCCCTCTCATTCATTCTGGATTTTTTTTTTTTACAAAAACTAAAGAATAAAAATATAGGCCTGGCAAGGTGGCTCACACCTGTAATCCCAGCACTTTGGGAAGCTGAGGCGGTAAATCACCTGAGGTCAGGAATTCAAGACTAGCCTGGCCAACATGGTGAAACCCCACCTCTACTAAAAATACAAAAATTAACCTGGCACAGTGGCACATGCCTGTAATCCCAGCTACTCAGGAAGCCGAGGCACGGGAATCACTTGAACCCAAGAGGCAGAGGTTGCAGTAAACAGAGATCACGCCACTGCACTCCAGCCTGGATAACAGAGAGAGACTCTGTCTCAAAAAAACAAAAAAAGAATAAAAATATGAGGGCACGTTATCTTTAGTAACCATTGTGTTTATTGTGTTAAATGTCACTCTACATTCTAGAGTAAATTCTGCTCCTAGTCAAGAGCTTCCTGACTGTTGGGCTAGGCTATGCCATTACTGAGTTATAAGTTGATACCTGAGAAATCAATCCTCTCAGCCCTTGGAGGATCTAGGAGGAAATTAGGGAATCTATGTATGAGCCCTTGGAGCATTTGGGAATAGTTTAGAGAATCTAAGTATGCCCCAGGCCTAGGCATCCTCATCTGTTTACCCCTGTTGTCTATGTGTGCTACCTCATAAAGCAGATTTGGAAGCACTGATCTTGTCTTTGATCCTCCAAGTACCCATTAATTCTCACCTATAGTCCTCATCAATACCATCGTGAACTCTCATATTGGTGACTCTCTTCCACAGCAAAACCCTAACTGCCAAGTGACTAATCAAATAATAGTCAGTTAAATGCCTGAGTGTTTAGGGAATTTGATCTTGTTATGGAATTAGCATCTAGAATTTGGGGAAATCTTGAGCCACTTCTCTATCTCTTATTTACAAGTGAAGACATCAGGGCTTGAGATAAAGTTACTTGCCTTGGTGGATACAAAGCATTTGTGGTATAATTAGCCTGAGAAACTGGAAGTAGACTCTCAGCCCAGAAGTAGACTCTCAGCCCAGTGCTCCCATGCATTGTACCTTCCTAACCCACTCACCAGGGCCCTCTTGCACGACTGAGCTCTTATTTTAGAGTGAACATGCAGTGATTGTCTATTAACCTAAACATTTAGACTATTAACCTAAACACGCCTTGGCCTTTTCATGCTAACTAACAGAGCTTTATTGTTTTTGCTCCTTGATATCTAATATCCAGACTCAATCAGTGATGAATTAAGTAATTTTCAAAAATGGTTTATTTTTTTATGAGAGATGATTAAATTCCAGAGTTTGGCCTCGAATATGAAAAGTGAATGTTTTTATTTTACCCCTGTTAATATATTTTTCCTTGCCAGAACAATGCATTTTTTGCCTCTGTTTCCACTCTAGAAGTATGAAAAGACATCATTTTGAAATAGTTTATTTTACATTTGGGAATGTAAATGGAGATATGATAAATACAAAAATCAAATAAAAAAGGAAAACACCATTGGAAAAGGGACCACACAGATACCAAAGCCAAGGGTGGGAAAGTTCAGGCTTCCAGAGCTAGAAAAAACATCAACCTGTGTACAGCATTTCTTCACTCCTGGAAGCATGGGCATTAGAAGCACATTGAGAAGTTAGACAAGCCAATGTTCAGGGCCAGCACAGTCCACATCCAGACAGTGAGCTTTTCAACATTGTAGTATAAAGCAACTTAGTGCAAAGTAAACAAGTAATGAATGCCTTATCCAAGTTGATAATTACATTGCAAACATTTTTGTGTAATATCTAACTTAAATATTGAAAAAGAAGATAACTGGGGCCAGGCGTGGTGGTGCACACTTGTAATCCTAGTACTTTGGGAGACTGAGGTAGGCGGATCTCTTGAGCTCAGGAGTTCCAGACCAGCCTGGGCAACATGGCAAACCCTATATCTACAAATACAAAAAATTAGGCAGGCAAGGTGGCATGCACCTGCAGTCTCAGCTACTCAGGAAGCAGAGGTGGGTGGATCACTTGAGCCTGGGAAGTTGAGGCTGCAGTGAGCCAAGGTTGCACCACTGCCCTCCAGTCTGGGCGACAGAGTGAGACCCCATCTCAATAAAATAAAAAAGGAAACAAAGAAAAGAAAAATAAGGTAACTGAAGGTCTAGCACAAACTAATCTTCAGAATTTTTAGTTAAAAGGCCTAAATCAGTGAAACTAAAGGCAAAAACCATCAATGTTTATGGCCTTTCTCCCCTTCTCTCTCCCGCCTACCACATATCTCCTTTTATTTCTCTTACTATCTCTCTTTCACATCTACAAGATTATCTTCTTTATTAGCTCTGGGGCCCACAGTGCTGGATTTATTTCTATAACTGCACAAGGCAAACTGCATGAAATGCAATCATTTGAGATTTCAGACCTCATGGAAACATGTGCTTTTCTGTCGGGGGCTTAGGCTGCCCAACCTGCAAGCTCTTCTCAGGGAAAGGCTTTGTAGGACAGGTTCCTGCTGGGCTTGTGAGCCTAGCCAGAGATCACACAAAACCTTCAAAAGCCTATCCCCACCTTCTCATAATTGTTTCTGCTTTTCAAAGAAAGAAGACCTTGTATGGCATCTAGTGCTATCTTTATATGATGACTCATCTGCCTCCTTGGCCTGTACTTTCCTGTTTCAATCAGTCCTGCCTCTCCAACTGTTTCTGCTGCTCCCTCATGTGGTGTCGGTACATTGCCTACTCTCTACCCCACACACCTTCCTAGCACAAATGAAGGCAATTTGGGAGCTGCTCCTCCAGCTTCCTGTGAGCTACTCAGATCTTGACTAGTCGATCTCATGGGCCTCCCATCTCCTGAACCCTGAGCCAGCCTGACCAAAACAGATAGGCCATGAACTGCCTCAACTCCATCCCGAGGCTAGACCCAGAATCAAACAAGCTTTCCTAGAAGGATCATTAGAGTGCTGGGAGAAGCCTAGGAGTCCAACAGCTTTAAGCTGGTGTCTTCATTAACTCCCTTCTCCAGCCTTCAGCTTCTTTCATCATGGCCTTCTATGTTCTCCAGGCCCCTACTGGGTCAAGAGTCATGACACTTATCCAAACTCTTGCCAGCCCTGCCTATGGGAGCCAGCCCTTTCTCCCACAACCAGCCTGCCACACTGGATCTCATTGAATTGCATAGCTTGCCCAAACCAAGGTCAAAATTGCCCTGTAACTTTCATTACTAGGTATTAAAAAAACCAGAGATCCCATGAGGAGCTAGTCCTGCCGGCAAGCCAGCCCTTCCCTTCTGACTCCCCACAACCTCATCTTTCTTCCCTTACCCATAATATTGCTAGGATGCCCATATAACCAAAAGCCAAATCTATCTACATCACCCAACTGGCTTTCTAGATGTACACATGTGGGCCCTCTCTCTGTCTCATCCTCCAACTTTCAAGATCATTGGTTGGCCCACCTTCCTGTAATTGTTTCTGTTTTTCAAAGGGAGAAAGGCATTTTATGGGACACCATACATTACTTTGACCTACATGGCTACCACTAAAAAATGTTCCTTTCCGCTATCCCTGACTAAAGCCTTCACCCATGACCTGGTTTTCTCCTTGGAAGGAGGAGTCTTTCCAGGTACCTGCCAGCTTACAGATGCCAGATTTAGCAATGAAATACAGAATTCCTATTTATATTTGAAATTCAGATAAACAGCAGTATAAATATAGCCATGTGATACTTGACACTTATACTGCTGTTTATCTGAAATTCAGATGTAACTGGGAATCCTGTATTTTATCTGGCAACACATCTCTAGCCTAATGAGTGGATCCAGACAATAGACAACCAAAATAGACTCCTTGGTTCTGGATATATTGTTTATCTGTCTATTTATCTGTATTGAGTGGCTATAGGAATCATGCCCAGTTACGCCTTCATCATGTAATTTTGACCCTCATAATATTATAAACATAGGATGACAGATTAAGACTTTCCTGGGTATAATATGACATAAAGAGGAGTTATCACATAAAAGCCTGGTTATCACAGTGAAACCTTTTACTTTTCCAGATTTTTACACAATGCTCACTCCTAGAATTACATCATGGAACAGTTTGGGCTTATTTAAAATCTTACTTCTGCCTTGGCTGACATAAGAATCACTCACATAGGAAAACATTCAGGCATTTCTTCTATTATTTCCCAGCTGCAGATGCTAAAATGTTCTACCAGTTCCAGTCAATCTGGCAGAAAAGACCAGATCTAATGGCTTACAAAAAGCACTTCAAAATCACACGGGTACCACAGAAGTGAATAAATAGAGAAGAGTACATTTGCTTAACAAAGTTGGTTAACACTGGCATTCTAGGGTCTGTTATTCCAAGGAGCATTGCAGAAATGTGACACGTAGTGATGTCTTTGACACACTTTCAACCTTCTGGGCTGGGCAGCAAATAAGAGCTCAGGAGAAGTGAAGGAGATCAGCAGCCCAGCAGGAGCTTACATTCTAGATGGCTCGTCAGAACCCATGTCTGCTCAGGAAGGCAATGGGAGGACATTTTACCCTGCTCTTTATATTCCTATGGAAGACAGAGACCATCCCCTACAGTCCTCATGAGGACATAGAATTGAAGGAACACTTCAGACTTGCACCCCCTCCTCACTGCATCTGCTCCTCTGCCTGCCTGTGAGATTAAACTGATCTAGCTCTTGTTCTCCTTGGACCTGCCAGAACTCAAACAGTCTCTGGGTTCTGGCTCTGCTCCTACCCTTTGTGATAACCCACCAGCATCAGGTCCCAGATTTGAGGGAATGCATAGGAGACCAGAGCCGACTTCTCTACATTAATACCCAGAAACTCTGCATTTTAACATAAATTTAGGACTCCAGTCAGCTTCTTGTAACTTTGCTCAATTGATTCAGAACACAGATGAGAGCCCTTTCCTCAACTAAATCTTTAACATCACCAAAAGAAGCTTTCCAAGGTCAGGTGCAGTGGCTCACACCTGTAATCCCAGCCCTTTGGGAGGCTGAGACAGGATGATCATTTGAGGCCAGAGTTCAAGACCAGCCTGGCCAACATGTTGAGACCAAAATCCCATGTCTACAAAAAATACAAAAATTTAGCCAGGCATGATGGTGCGTGCCTGTATTCCCAGCTACTGAGGAGGCTGAGGCTGGAGAATTGCTTGAACCAGGGAAGTTGAGGTTACAGTGAGCCCAGATCGCACTACTATGCTCCAGCCTGGGTGACAGAGCAAGACCCTGAATCAAAACAAAAGAAGAAGAGAAGGAGAGGAAGGATGAGGAGGAAGAGGAGGAGGAAGAGGAGGAGGAGGAGGAGAGGAAGAAGAGGGAGAAGAGGAAGAGGAAGAAGAGGAAGAAGAGGGAGAAGAGGAAGAGGAAGAAGAGGAAGAAGAGGAAGAGGAGGAGGAGGAAGAAGAAGAAGACGACAAGAAGTTGTTGTCCAAATTCTAAGCCCAACCTCCAAAGGATATGAAGGAGGCTAGAACAACTGGGGCTACGCTGAGTGTTTAAATACTTCAGGTGGTGAATTCTTTCTCTGGAAATAGCATCAGAAAGTCCTTTCAGAAGGAGATTATTTTTTAAACCAAACTGAAAGGAATATGATGGATATGGGCTGAGTAATGAGCATTTCAGAAGACAAAACAGGGCACACACATAAGTCAGGGGCCAGGCTGGGTTACCTTTCAGGGAGTGGATGGCAGGCTGAGTGGCTAGATTGGAATGGAACACTCATGTGTAGACAGAAGAAGAGCTAGTGAGGATGCATCCCTGGGAAGAAGAATAGAGATGAGATAAACAGGGCACATTGAATGAGTGCCCAGCCTTTCTAACCCCTCTTAGAATCTGTCCCTGGGTAGGGAGAAGTAAATGAGTCTGAGGTGAATAATTCAATGTCAAGTCACTTGTATTTCATGCCTCCCTGGTGCCGCAGACTGGCCCTCCCTAAGTCCCAAAACCTTTTTGACTGGGCGGCTTTTGCACATTTCCAAAGTCTCAAACTCTTAGTATTCTCATCTGGAAAGCGGGCCTATGTCACAAGGTTGATGTGAAGATTAGAATTTGTATAAATAAAATATCCTAGAAGAGCACCTGGAACTGAGAAAGTATTTGACAGCAGACAGCTATTATTATGCCTGTTTTCGAAAGATGGTGTAGATCACTGGACACAGCACAAACTCGGAGTCCAACTGATCTTGGATGCTGTTGCAGGGCTCATTCTCCACAAAGCAGATGCCCAGATGGGATTTGGGCACAGGGAGATTACTGGGTGGCACACTGAGGCGCAAGAGCTGTGAGGAAGTTGGGGAGAAGCTAAACTTCGATGCAGTCACAACAAGGGCAGCCCATCTCATGGGAGCTCTTGCACTCAGTTGACCCTTCTGAGTTACCTTTCTTCATGGCTATGAGGTGAGGCCCTTATTCCTCCTCATCCACCAGTCATCAAGTGTGGGCTGGACCTGGGAGGTGGCTGCCTTCAGTGAGGGCAATTCCTAGAGAGGGACTCACCTGAGAGTGCCAGCCACTGGGTGGGGGAAGCAGAGCCTCATTCTAGGCATGCACCACAGCATCCTCTACAGGTACTCAATACATGGTCATAATTATCTCTGTTAATTATCTTTGATGGATCAGCTAGTAGCTGATCATCCAAGTCCTTGTCCTGACTCTGTGGGCACAGGTAATATCCAGGTCTTTGACCGTTCCACCCACTTGGATGGTTGGAAACAGGCTTGCAAATTCTCAAGCAAAGAAGGAATGGGGTTAAACTGTATTTGAACCTGATTTTAACAGCTGTCAGTTGATGATCTTGGAATGGAGGAGAAATTAAAGACAATAAGACCATCCAAGAGGCAATCAGAGTAGCCCAGGCTTGGAGTGATGAGAGCTCCCAGTCCATGGCAAAAGTTGTGGAAATTGTGAAGGTTTGAGATTCCAGAGACAGTAAAGGGAGGGAGTAGACAGACAGAGAGATTTAGTCATGAACCTAAGGTGGTAAATTAAGGAGGAATAGGAGCACAATATTCTCTAAGGTTAGGAGCCTGAGGATCTTAGAGGTTAGCAATTGGAAGTAACCAGACAGCAGTACTCTTCTGCAGAGAAAGGTGACTAATCTGGTTTTTGATATAAAATGTCCCCCAGACAGATGGAGAAATGGTAGTGAATAAACAATCGGACTGGCAATTTGTCCAGCTAACTAATTTTTTTTTAATTAATAGACTCTTTCTGCAGTATTAGGTTTACAAAAAAAAAGTGAACAGAAAGTAGAGAGTGTCCGTATGCCCTCAAGTTTCTCGTATCATTAACATGTTGCATTAGTATGGTACATGTGTTATAACTGATGAGCTAATATTAATACATTACAGTTTACTAGACCTACTCTTTGTGTTGTACATTCTATGCACTTTGAAAAATGTAATATGTAAAAATATCCACCATTATAGTATCATACAGAGTAGTTTTGCTGCCCTAAAAATCCCCTGTGCTCTGCCTATTCATCCCTTCCTCCTTCCAAATGCCTGGCAACCATTGATCTTTTTACTGTCTCTCTAGTGTTGCCTTCTCCAGAATATCACATAGTTGGAATCATACACCATGTTGTTTCTTCAGATCTGCTTGCTAAAGAGATTTTGAAATAGACTTTAATTTGCTTGGAAACTCATCTGATTTTCAACAAGGTAATAATAACAGCTTTTGTTGTACATGATTTGCCTTTATTCCTAAATAACCTTACTTTAAAGCAGACTTTATATCACTAGCATATATAGAAAAATAGTATTGCCTGACATAATACAGGACAGCTATGAAATATATCATTTAGACAGACAGATTTATATTTAAATTGTAAAATGATCATGCATGTGGTATCTAAAAATAATCCTTCTCACCACCTGTTGATGCCCACACATTAGGAGACACTGACTTAGATATTTCCCAGCCCCCACTCTCAGCTCCAGACCTTTGATCTGCAGCATAAAGGCTGGGAAAAGAGAAAACCAAAGGAAAATAGACTTGCTGCCTCCAAGTGTTTGAAGAGCTGCCAAGTAGAAGGAGGAAAGGAGCATTCAATAAATGCCTACCATGTGCCAAGTACCATGATAGATGCTTAAAATACATTATTTGGCCCAAACTCCCCAGTAGCCCAGGTGATGAGGATCCTGATCTTCATCTAAGAGATCAAAAAGCCAAGGTTCTGAGAGATTCTAACATGCTCTGCTACTTAAGTGATGGAGCGGGGTCAAACCCAATATCTCTATCCATTCATCTGGACTGTGTGGCCCATCAAGGTGAAAGAGATTTATTCTTTGTTGCTTTACAAAGTAGAACTGGGACCAAATGTTACATAAGCATATTTCAGTTCAGCTCAGCTCACAACTTTAATTGTGCTGTCATGGTCTAACAGTGGAAATAGACTGCCTTGGGGAAGTAGTGAGCTTTCTTTCCCCTGAATGCGTAGAGACTACGGCTGGAGACCACCTACATGGGAAGCCACAGAGGGTACATCTCACCAAATAAGAGATAGGTATGGGATCTCTATGCTCTTCTGGGCCACACATTCTTTAACTCCAAGCCTCTGTGCCTCCTTCTGCTAACACCTAAACTTCCAAAGAAGAAGTCATTGGCTTGTTTGAATGTTAGCAGGGCATTAAATACGTCTTTGGAACACCTTAATCTTTCTGCAAACCATATTCCTTCTGCAGCCTTTATTAGGGCACCACATGAAAGACAGAAGGCATCAAAACAACTATTTCCAGATGGACCTGATAAATTGAATTATTGGAAAAAACACGTCACTGGAAAGCTGACACACTTCTGGAGACCAGGAAAACTTATCCATAAGTCTATCAGTATCACTTTGGATGGAGATAAAACAGCCTCCTTGCAAAGAAATATGTTGAAACGTGACTTGAGCATCAGCTTGCTATTTAGCAAAAAGCTGTGAGGTTAATCTCTTTTGTCAGTAGATATTACCACTGACTCTGGGATATACATGGATAATGTTTTAGCTAATCCTTTAGCATCTTCATTTAACTACCTTTTAAGCAATTAACTTTGGCCTCAGAATTCCTGGTAATACTGACATGAAACACAAAGATATAAAAGACTCTTGTATTATCCCTGCTTTATTGGGTGAAAAAGTTCAGAGTTCTATAAAGTACATATATCTGTCAGTTCGAAAAGCACAGACAAGTCCTTGAGAGACTACTTTTTAGGTGAGTTTCTCTCTCTCTCTCTCTCTCTCCCTCACTCCCTCCCTCCCTCTCTCTCTCTCACACACACACACACACACACACACACAGGCACAGGACAGGTACATGCCACAAGGATATCTCAGGAAGTCACCATTCATTTGGAATGTCTTCATTAATAAGTCTATATAGATATGACAAAAGCCATGATTTTGCTGTCTCCTGCTCTGAAAGAAATGGAAGATCCTAGTCGCTGGATAGCCTAACACCATCTCATTAAGGGCCCTGTTGAATCCAAAAGAAATATGTTCAGAGTACCCCGAAGGATTTCCCTGGAGGGAAAAGCCAATGCATGTTTAGCTCTCTCTGCCATAAGTGGAGCCTAAGTTTTCTTAAGGTGACTTTCACAGGGAGAAGGATGCTGTCTTTTCTCTCTCCTGTTAATTTCTGGACTCTCAGCTCTGTTATGTCAGGTGCCTGAGTACCCCTTTAACCAGCACACTCGGGACCAGGACCAGCCTTGGGGCCCTCATAATCCTTCAATTCAGACACACTAACCACCCTCCAATGTCATATTGCAGTGGGTTTTTTTTTTTTTTAAATAAAGACTTGGAGTCACTTTATTCACCCAATATCTATAACACAACACCAAAATATAATCAAATGAAAAATGTACACACTTTGTACATCTTATTAATTGATCTGTGAGACTCCAGTAATTCCCTCATCCAGGATTCATGAGGGTTTTATGAATGATCAAAATCTTAATAGTGCATATTAATATTGTGTTTCAGCAAACTCTTCTATTTATGTTCAGAAGACATAGACTGTCCCTATCCTTCAGGATAGCCTGACAGACTCCACTTGGTGGAAAAGTGTGAACTAATTATCCTTTAATCCAAGGCTACTACTACCACCTTTCCTTAATTTTTTTAAAAAATAAAACAAAGTCATTCCCTCTTATCTGGCAAGGGCAACAATGTCCAAATATGGGCCCTTTCTCCACTTGACTTCCTGTGGAGATCAACATGGCAATTATAACACTTGTGCTAATCATGGAAACTGTCTTCAACCAGTTTTGCATGTATTTAGTGCTACAAACAGAATACATATGACATGTAGATTTCAAACCGTGGCCATGCTGGAGAAACAGTATTTATAAACTGTAGCTCTTACTTTTCCCCTGCTCTTTCTTCTCTAGAATGTATATCAATTTCATTCTCCCGGCAAGGCCCATGAAACCAATGGCAGATACCATTCTCTGCAATTTCAAGAGGCTGCAAACATTTCTGAGCTTAAGCAATGTTGTAGCAGAGTTCAGGTGTCCTTGTTGCTCCTGCAACACTAATACCAGTTACCCAAGGTGAGGAGAGGAGAGGGGAGGAAATAATATCTATTGAAGATGGATGGGAAACCAAGCACTGTACTGTGTCATCTGATCCTGAATTCAAGGGAATCATCATTCCCAAAAGGTGATGAATAAGTGCTACTTCCCTTCCCACCTCCACCTTACAGATGAAAAAATGGATGCTCAACGTCATGCTAACTTGTGACAGTGTCAGAATCCCAGGCTTCTATCAGCCTACAGAATTCATTCTTTTCCTGTTACCAAATGCTGACTCCTTTTAATTCTTTCTGTGGACTTGGGCTCTGGTTCCTCAGTCTCCTTCAGAGCCTTGATGAATCATGGTGCAGTTTGTGTCTTGCTCAAAGAAACCAGACTGCAGGGCAGGAAGGGCTGAAAGTTAGCCTGTGCTCTACCTGAAAAGCCATGTCTCCTTCTGGGGCTGTGGATTACTTTCCAAGGTCTGCTTTAACAAATTACCGCAAACAGACTTAAAACAACAAGAAATTTATACTCTCACAGTTCTGGAGGCCAGAAGTCCTAATGCATTGGCAACATTGGGTCCTTCTATAGGGTCTGAGGAAGCATTTGTTCCATGCCTTTCTCCTAGCTTCTGCCAGCTGCCAGCAATACTTGGCATTCCTTGGCTTGCCGTTGTGCCACTCCAATCTCTCCTTCCATCATCACACGGCCTTCTTCTGTTTCTTTTCTTCTTCTAAGGACACTCGTTATTGGATTTAGGGCCCATCTGGGTAATCCATGATTATTTCAATCTCAAGATCCTTAATTACATCTGCAAAGATCCTTTTTCCGAGTAAGATCATATTCACAGGTAGTAGGGTTAGGACTTGCACATATCTTTTTGGGACCAACATTCAAATCACTACAAGTTATATATGCCTGGAGGAAGAGCAGCTTTTTTTTTTAACTGTTCTACCCAAAGCAGATGTGCTTTCCTCTTTAGCACAGGCACCTGTGGGCTGATGAAGTCCTGGTCTCCTGCTGCATTCCCTGATGCCTGTGTCCGTCAGTCTGGGCTTCTGACCCATTCTTTCTATTCACGCTACCAAAGCTTTTCTGTTCTTTTATTCATTCTTTCTTTCTTTCCTTCTTTCTATTCATGCTACCAAAGCCTTTAACCTATGCCTGGCCCCTGATAGCCTCCTCAGCTCCTGCTTCTCCTCTGAGGAGTAGAGCCTGGTGAAGTCAACACAGGGTCAGGATCTGAAATTAGGTCTGTTCACAGGATTGTGTGGAGGAAGACTGGCCCTGAGGGCACAGGCTTGACTTGGCAAGAGGCAGTAAAAGATAGTATTGATGGAAAGCCATGGCCTGAACAACAGGCAGTGGCCCAGGTGAGCAAGCAGCATCCAGGGGAGTTGTCCAATGGGCTCAACGCTCATAGCAACAAAGATGGAGTGATAGCCATCGAGAAAGTCACATGGGAGGCAGGAAGAAACATACAGAAAGAAGAGGCAAGTGTCAGGCCTCCAAGCACTAGGCTGGGCCAGGATAATTACACAGGGTGTCACATTCAGGGCCCAAAGTTAGAGCCAGAGTCAGCAATAAAGGGAACATGCTGTAGTGCCCCCAGAATGTGGGCCATAGTCTCTTCACTCTCTCCTGCTAATGGTCAGGATCCATTTGGATCCCCCAGTATCCCCAGTTGAGAGAAGAGTAATGCAAGACAGAAGTCAGGCCAGGCTTCTCTGCTCAGCCCCTTGATAGGCTCAAGTATCACTGTAGCTGGCCCCGTCCCTGTCGACCAAACCTCTCTGGATTGCCCTTGTATTCCAGGTCTACCCTTAGCCATTGTAGTCCAGTCCTCTGAATTCTCCTGCACAGCCTTCCTGATGTTCATACCATCCCAGACCTTGCCCTGAGTCTAGGCTTCAAATACCCAATGATGGCAAATGAGAGAGGCAAAGGAGAACTTACAAAGTACATGAGCTATCCTTGGAGGATTTCCAGTGTCGTTAAAGCAGGAAGCAAGCAGAACCTAACGGTGATTTTATTTTTGGATTTTGTGCCACCCGTAGAAGTGAGTAAGAATAGACATTCAAAGACTTTCTAAGAATGCTCATGTGCAAAAAGGCTTGCCCGGATTGATTTCAGAAAGCAAACCTAAATTCCATTCCAGGAATTGTACAGCCTCGCAAGTTCTTCAGCTTCTAAATAAAAATCCCTGAGATTCTAATAATAAAGTCTTGACGGTGCACATGGCTTTGCAGTGTTTATATTTAGCAAACATTTTCCACTCTGAAATGATTTCCTGCCAAAAATATCACATTCCAATAGATTTTGCCATACGATGCTTGATGCTTAATTTATTGTTTCCAAAATCATCATTGTCATAGAATTTGGGGTTTATGATGGAAACATGAAGAGTGAATTCAATGTTTTGTCTTTAGTCTGCCTCCAGATAAAGGATATTTATTGAGGTCCTGCTATCTATAGTAAGTTGAACCAGACTAAGAGAAAGCAGGACTTACTCTTTTGGCATGTGATGGGCTTGTTTAGAATTAGTAAGAGACATGGCCAGAGACAAAGGAGGCATTGGATGTCAGCAGGAAACGCCTTCCTGAGGTCTGACCACCGAAATGACAGGGAGTCCTTATCAGCTGTTGTACAGAGGAATCAACAACACTCTCATGATGAAATAAGGCAGTGATGCCCACAACGATTTAAAGAGGAAAGATAGTGGAAGGAGGGAGAGGAGTGGGACCTTTTGTTCAGTAAATAACGAGCAAGATGTGGTGTCAGTGAAAATGGAGAAGAGGCCATGAAGATCTAATGGGAAGGGCACTGGGCTTGGTCTGGGTTTGAACCTACAAGCTATTCATTTCAACGAGCCTGTCTCATCTGTGAAATGAGAACTAGTGGTATTGGTGCCACTATGCTATTATGATATCATATATTGGATGGCACAAAGTAGTCACTGAATAAATGCTTACAGAATCTGAAGAGAAAGATACTAGAGACTGGGGTGAAAATCATCCTGCCTTGCTGACCGTATCAAGCAGGATTCTTAGGGGCAAGCAGAGAAACTGAGCATGGAAGGAAAGGAACTGATTGGAAGGCTATTAATCAGCTCACACAATTAGTGAGAAGGTTAAAGAAACAGGCTTGGAAACAGACAGGACCAGAAGGCTAAGTAGTATTTAGTCACAGGCAAAATCAAGCCAAAAGTCAGTGTGGTAAGATCTCTGCTGCTGAGCACTGTGCGGCCATGCCTTGCACTGCCTGGCACTGGACACGTACACTGTCCCTGGAACCAGGTTGGCTGTTGCCGCTGCTCACCTGCCATCAGAATGGATTTCCCACTGTCCTTGCTTCTTTGTATCTGCCGCTAGTGCCTGACTTCAAATCTGGGGCAGGGTGGGGGCCTCTAAACTTTAGCAAGCAGGTACCAGCATTTTCCATTTTATAATGAGAGGTGGCTGATCCGCTCTATCAAGACTCATAAATGGTGGTGGTAGGGAGGCAGTCCCTAAACTTGAAAATGGATTCAAATGCTGGCAGCCAGAAAAATGTCGTATGTCCATTGCCATCACTGACTGGAAAGTGAGGCCACGCAGAGAGAAAAGGCAAAGGTTATTTATTCCTAAAGAATGAAGCCCAAGGTCAGGGAAACTGTGACTCTATTTTCAAAAATTGGAGAACAATAAACTGATTTTTAATAGATTACTGAGATATAAATTTACATATTCTATAAAGTTCACTCAGTGTACTAGTCAATGCTTTTTAGCATATTGAAAGAGTTGTATAACCATCATCATAATCTAAATTTAGAATATTTTTATCACCCCAAAATGAAACCTTGTACCCTTAAGTAGTCACTTCCTACCCCAGCCCACACTCAGCTCTAGGAAACCACTAATCTAGCTTCTGTCTCTCTAGATTTACTTATTCTGGACATTTCAAATAAATAGGATCACACAACATATACGCTTTTGTGACTTGCTTCTTTCCTTTAGCGTGTTTGTTAAGGTACATCCATGTTGTAGCATGTATAAATATGTCATTCTTTTCATGGCAAAACAATATTTTATTTATGGACATACCAAATTTTCTTTTCCATTTTTCCATTGATGGACACTTGTGTTGTTTCTACTATGGATCATGCTGCTATGAACATTTGTGGACAAGTTTTTGTGTGAACATATGTTTGCATTTCTCCTGGAAATGTATCTAGGTAGCAGAATTGCCAGGTTATATTGTAACTCTATGTTTAGCATTTTGTAAAATGGTCAAACTGTTTTCCAAAGTGGCTGCAACATTTTATATCTCCACCAGTAACGTATGAGTATTCTGGTTTCTCCACATCCTTACCAATACTTGTTATTGTTAGTATTTTTCATAACATCCATCCTAGTGTATATGAGTTATAAATGGATTTTTAAGCTTGATAGTTTGCCATGATAGTGAATATCAAGAAAACACGTCCTGAATTCAGTTAGCTACCATCATCATTATTATGTGCATTACCAAGGAATCAAGTTGGTGAATTTTAAAATGTGAAATCATTTTTATTTTTCTCAAAAACTGCAGTAAAGCCTTTTTAGTTCTTAATTATATCTTAAACATACCTCATAGCTTCCCAGACATTTTTTTGAAAAGGTATTAAAATTTCAAACCAGTTAAACATTTCTATCTCAAATATGATTGAAATCTCATCTCTTCCCCTCCCCTTCCCTTTTACACAATTTTGACCCCTTGCTGGGGAGACTTGAAGTGAAAGGGAAGCATGGTTCATTCCTCCTCTTCTCTCCTCCCTTAATAGGACTTGGAGCAGGGCAGAAGAATTGGGGAATTATAGTGATTGCCATTCTTAATAGTGGATTCATTTAATTTAATTGCCCTATGGAGTAAGAAACTTTTATTATCTCTGTTTAACAAATGAGAAACAGAAGCACAGAGAAGTTAAATAATTGAACTAGGTTAAGTGACTCAACTAAAAGCATACAGTTAGTAAGTGGCAGAGGCTGGATTCAAACCCAAGTAGTCTGACTCCAAAAATCTGTGCTCTTAACCACTATGCTATCTTTGGAAAAGGACAAATACCACCTTACTTAACTGGGTAGTTCTGCCTCCCAAGGGTAAGTCATAGGGAGGTGTCTGGCTACAACTGCTGTTGGCTTTTCTCAGAATGCTCCATTCAACATCCTCTGGAAGCCCTTTGAGTGAATGGGTACAAAAGCAAAGACTGAAACACTGAGAACTGAACCAGGGGAAATGACACAGAAAGAAGTGGGGGACACAAGTGACACATAGTAGTGATGGTGCCAGGACATCCAAGAGAGGACAGCATTTCAGGCTACTTGTTTCAAAGTATAAAGTTTGCCTAAAGGCCAAGGAAGGTCCCAGGAAAGGTAGGATAATGATAACAAGGAGTCTGAGGCACACACAATGGCATCCAACAACACAGGTGTATAGGTACATTTGGGAAAAGTTGACTAAGTGGAAATAGTGAGTGATATGTAGAAATCAATATCAAGTAGTTGAAGAAGAATGCTAGGGGCACTTCATTTTCCAAGTCAATGAGGAGGGAATTGTTCACTCATTTGAAGGAAGGGTACCCACAGTCACAGATGACATTCATGGAGCCCTGTCCTGGTGGGCTAAGTTCTTTCCAGACATCTTTTTAGTCTCATAAAATCTTCAGAGGTTAAGTTCTCTTTATGATCGTCTTTGTTTTCCAGATGTAGTTAGGAAATACAACCCTGGTCCTGCAGCTGGTGAGTGCTGAGTTCTATCTGATGCCTACAACTACATTCTCACACATGTTGTTCTCTTGACTCTCACTCAGCATGTGGGACTGGCGGCTAAGGAGAGAGGAATGGTTTAAAGCAGCGTTTTTGGAGACCTGCCAGGGAGAAATGGAGAGATGTGTCAAGCCCTGGTGAGAGCCAAGTTGAAGTGAATAGCAGCTTACAGGGAGCTGGGTGTTTATGGTTTTATGTTGTTCTCAAATCCTTTGGGGCAGAAGGGCAGCAATGGGGGAAGGTATGGTGGCAGAGTAGGGTTTGAAGATTATCATGCATGTGAAATGACACCAGTGGGTGAAAGGCTTGAGATGACAGGAAGGGCAGCCTTGAAACAGTCAGCAGGGGCCACCATCTGGCTCCCTGCCGCTTCACTGACCTCCCTAAAGAAGAGTTACTTAAAATCTGTGAGCAGAAACGTTTTTCATCAGAAACTCCATTCTGCAGTGTCCTCCCTCTAAAACCTTTTATCCCTATAATGAAGGGCCAAGGACTACCTCTTGCTACCATTCCCCATTTAATTGCATCCATGTCAATAATTTATACATTTATATGAGTGAATTAACAGTCCGTGGCTCATCTGATTCCAATCATTTACACATCGTGCATAGTGAAGTAATTCAGAGCCAGGGCTGGCTTAGCTGAGGCTTTACAGGCTAAAAAGTGGGAAAATTTGGAAGAAGCATGAGTCTGCTGACTTCATGGCCATGGTTGAGAACTTGCCATGGTTCTCAACTATGGTCATAGTTGAGAACTTCTCTGAGCACCAGTCCTCCTGCCCAGCTGGTAAATATCCTGCCTGAAGTTCCTTTCCAAGAAGGGCATCTTCTGTTCCTCCCTTCAACCCTTGAATACTTACTTTTTCTGCTCTATACTCCATATTGAGCTCCCAGTGCCAGGAACTCAGATCTATCTATTCTCTTAGAGATTTCCCCTTGCCACTGTCCTAAAACCATGAGGCTCACAGAGTGAGGTCCAAGACACAAGCGTCTGGCCAAGGGGCTTTTCAGAAGTGACCAGTGTGGACTGAAGGCAAGTGGATCCTTCTCCAGGGGTCTGAACTGTGAAAGGCCCCTTAATTTTTGTATGACCTTCAGTCAGGGGAAGTAGAGACTGCTGAAAAAACAAAAATTGAATTTCCTTCAGACAGATATAGAGGCTCAGAGAAGACTAATATAATTTCAGGAAATAAAATAATATAAATTTTCTTATATCCAAGGATCCCATAAACTAATGTCCTCTGTAGATTAGTTAACATATTCTCAAGTAGGTGAATTTTTTTTTACCTTGGTACCTGCCTATCATTTACAAACATTAAACTTATATATCTAAAGTTTATATATGTTCATGAGACATGACCATGCTGCAGGATCTTTCACACTAACAGCCTCCCCCTTTCTTTTAGAGAATGTGTTTATTTCTGATTTTAATAAATAAGCACAATTATTCCCAGTGATTCTGAATTAGTCATTAAAGTTGACAAGATGATTTGTCCAATTTCTATTTTTTTGGCATTGATCAAAGATGCTATTTTGAAAAAAGTATATACATGTGAACCTTGCCAAAAAATTTGCTATTATAAATACCTCTGTAAGACATTTTCAGGACATAACAGAATTATCATAAAAACGTATTGCCCAAAACATATGGAGTATGCAATAAATCTATTTTGAATGAATGAGAACCACTTTAGGATTTTATATATAGAAAACGTAGTAAGAAAAATCCTTCTCTTTAGTCACAACAGAAATACATACCAAACTGAAACGGCACATGCCAGATAAAGCCTGGAAAATACTTTTATGTTAAATAATACTATGCTGAATACTTTCTACTAGGAATACCGACCTAAATACCTGCAACATTGCAAAAGATAACCCCAAGTTATATATATGTACATTTCAATTTCTGAATTCAACCAAATGGGAAATGTCTTTTAGAAATGGTAAAAAAAAAAAAAAAAAAAAAAAAATAGACTAGGCATGGTGGCTCATGCCTGTAATGCCAGCACTTTGGGAGGCCAAGGCAGGTGGATCACTTGAGGTCAGGAGTTCAAGACCAGCCTGGCCAACATGGTGAGACCCCGTCTCTACTAAAAATACAAAAATTATCCAGGCATGTTGTCACACGCCTGTAGTCCCAGCTAGTTGGGAGATTGAGGCAGGAGAAATCGCTTCAACCCGGGAGGTTGCAGTAAGCAGAGATCAGGCCACTGCACTCCAGCCTAGGTGACCGAATGAGACTCTGTCTCAAAAGAAATGGCAAAATACGTGTGTGTGTGTATCATCATCATGTCCAAGGATTTATTTTCTAAACATAAAATCCTGTAGATCATTTTGTTGTCTCCAACCATAATTTACACACCCCAATCTTACATTATCTTTTAAAAGTTAATACTTAATGCAAAATATTCTTTTAAATATTCCCTTTTCCAACTATAAAATGTTGCATTTCAGCCTTCATTTCCATGTCTATCATATGCAATATCCCATACTTTGCTCTCGTTACGATTCCAATCATATTATTGACATAGAACATTTTTACCAGCTAACTCACGTTTGACCTTCCAATGAAAGGATAATTTTATTTGGTGTTAAAATGCACACTTTGAAAACATAAGATGAGAGAGTGGAGAAAAAGGAAACAGAGAAATAATACATCTGCTTTCCTAGATTAAAAGGATATGATGCCTCCAAAGAACACCAGGTGAGACAGAGACAGCCCAGCAAAAATTTTCAAATAAATATTTAGGGAGGATGCCAAGAACTTTTTAGAGTAAGTTTTTAGAAAAAGCTCAAGCTTTCCAGTGAGACAGCAAAATGTCATTGTGAACAAGAATTCTATCCTAGAGAAATTTTGAGATGTCATGGGACAGTTGTATTCAGAAAGATATCAGAAATCATGAAAGAGTCTGAGCAAAAAAGTATTGAAAATATTGGATGGAGTGCTGCATTAGTCTGTTCTCATGTAGCTAATAAAGACATACTCAAGACTGGGTAATTTATAAAGGAAAGAGGTTTAATTGACTCACAGTTCCACATGACTGGGGAAACCTCACGATCATGCTGGAAGGTGAAGGAGGAGCAAAGTCATGTCTTACATGATGGCAGGGAAGAGAGTATGTGGAGGGGAACTGCCCCTTATAAAACCATCAGATCTCGTGAGACTTATTCAGTATCATGAGAAGAGCATGGGAAAAAACCACTCCCATGATTCAATTACCTACCACCGGGACCCTCCCATGACATATGGGGATTATGGGAACTACAGTTCAAGATGAGATTTGGGTGGGGACACAGCCAAACCATATCAAGTGCAGAATGAATTTGGTAGTATTTATATCTCTTCCTTCCCATTTAGTACAATATTTTAATATATTAGAAAAGTAATGGCTGCTAACAGTTAATATTGGAAAATACAGGAAAAAAACAAAATGGAAATAAATATCACTCCTTATTTAATCACCTATGAATAATCATTCTTAATATTTTGGCTTCTTCTTCTCTATGAACATATTACTAACCATTTGGGTTCTTTTGTCATGCTTTCTCCATTTAATATACTTGAAGTGCTTTCTCATATTTTTACTCTGAAAATATGGATTGTAATGGTGGAATAATATTCCATCCTATAATTTTGTCAATAAATTTAATCATCTAATTTTGGAATTGATTGCTTGTAGTTTTTCATAATCACAAATAATGCTGCAATAAACATCCTTGTACAAAAAAAGCTTTATTTACATCTCTGATTATTCCCTCAATACACAATTCTGAAAAGTGGAATTATAGACTTCAATGGTAAGAACTAGTTTCAAGCTTTTGATTTATACTGTCTGATTGTCCACCAGATAGGCATCAGAAAGGAGGTACCAATTCTACTAACAGCTGTGTTGAATCTTTTCAACTACATTCTTGCTTCATAAGGTAGTACAGTTACAATATTTTGCCAGTTCAGTGGGTGAAAATGGTATCTTGTGGTTGATTTAATGTGATCATTCTTTGTGAATCATCTGTTTGTGTCTTTTGCCCATTTTTCTTTTGGCCCATTTGTCTTTCTGTTATTTTTAAGCACGACTCACCCATAAAAATGTCATATGTGCTGAGATAAAGTTGTCATCTTTAGCCTTTCAACTTTATTTCTTCCATTTCTTGTGCAGAGAATTTTTTAATATTATGTAGTCAAATTATATATATAATTATACATGCATATAGCATTACATTTTATAGTGTTTTTCTCTCTCCTTTTTGTACACTGAAGAAATATTTGCTTACTCTCTGTTTCTCAAAAGTAAGTCTATACCCCTCAAGGCTAGACACTATATTCACCATGGTTTTTTTTTTTTTTAGCACAGTGCCCGACACATCACAGGAATCATTAAATGTTTATTGAATCAAACAAGTGAACAAACAAATGAGCAGCCCTGCCACAAGATGCATTCATACCAGCCTTCCTGCCCTACATTTCCTTGCCATCTCTGAATGGATATACCAATGTGGCAGGGGTGAGAGGCAGGGAGAGAAGACAATAGGGTGAAGCATTTTGGATGTGTGTTGCCTGAGGCGCGGTGGCTCATGCCTGTAATCCCAACACTTTGAGAGGCCAAGGCAGGCAGATCACTTGAGGTAGAGTTCAAGACCAGCCTGGCCAATATGGCAAAACTCTGTCTCTACTAAAAATACAAATTATTAGCCAGACGTGGTGGCAAACGTCTGTGATCCCAGCTACTCAGGAGGCTGAGACAGGAGAATCACTTGAACTTGAGAGGTGGAGGTTGCAGTGAGCCGAGATCGTACCATTGCACTCCAGGCTGGGTGGCAAAAGCAAAACTCCATCTCAAAATAAAAAAAAAAAAATGGAGCACTCATGGGGGTGAAGGGTAAGTCTATTGGGGGCTGGTCTCATGAAATGGACAGTGAGAGAAGTATGAAATATCTTCAACCATGTCTCAGCTGCAAAAAGGTTTTTCATATAGTCATGACCTCTGTTATATGAGGTAGAGACAATATGTAGTCTCATGTTTCAGGACTGTGCATTGACATCACTCTGTGTTGAAGCCCCAAGTCCAGTATGTCTGATCCTTAATAAAATCTACAATTCACAGCAGATATTTGTGTGTAATTTGTAACCAAAGGCCAACAGCACTAATAATGGTGCAATGTCTACGTGGCCAAAGGTATGAATGAGGCAGGAAATCTATCATAATTAATGCAGTAAAATGAATGATAATTAAATTCAGGTTAAGAAAAAGCGCATTCATTTACATGAAGACACATGGCAATTCATGATAATTTTAAAAGCACCAGCTGGAAGTTGCAATGGCATTATCTATAAGGGAAGTATTTACCAAGAAAGTTAACAGAATCTTTAAGATACAGATAATGAGATAATTTTTTGCACCCTCTAGGGACTTCAACAACATTTTTTTTCATTTAGAGTACTGACATGCTAATTTTTAAAAATGTAATTTATTCCTTAGGGCAGGAGAAAAGATTTCTGATAAATGAAGTTATCCTAAGCTGAAGTTATTTGATAATACTAATGCTTTTTTGCTTTACTACTGTTGAAATCATATAATTTAATAATTTATTTACATAGTAGAATATTAAAAAGGTAGAAAAAGTATGTAGTGCAAAATATACTCTTTCTTTCTAATTTCATAGACCCCAGTTGGCCTCCCCTCTGCATCAAGCAAGCACTGTTATGCAGATATCTATACAAGGAGATATTCTATGAATATTCAACTGTGTTTGTAAGTTGCCCTTTATTTTAACATAAATAGTAGAATATTATTCATATTAATCTGTAACTTGCCTTTTTCACTCTATTTGGAGACTTCCATGTCGGTCTATAGAGAATAGTTGGCTCTCTCTTCTTAATATCTAGGCAGTACTCCATTGTATGGAACACCATAATTTATTTAACCAGTACCCTGTTGATGAATGTCTTAGGCTAGATTCTTGAGAAGCACAGCTTAAGAGGGAGACTTTCATGCAAGTGATTTATTGAGAAGTGCTTTCAAGAGAATCTTATATAGAAACTACAGAGAAAAGATAGGCTGGGGAAGAAGCTAAGCAAAGATGTGGTTTTAGTCAAGTCAAACCTTAGTCTGTTCCCATGGGAGCACTGGAGCATGCATGGCAGCAGGAAAAGGTATTGCATTTTTGTACCACAATATACAATAGACATTGGCTTTGTATATTGCCAATATACAAAGAAATGGCTGTCTGGGTAACCTCCCAGCCACTTCTAGATAAGGAAGGTCCTGGTCAGTTGAGGGTAGTTCTCTGGAGAAGGGAGAGCTGTGAGCCATCAGCAGCCACACTCACAGTGGCTGGAGATGGATGCACTGGCCCAGGAAGGGGATGCAGGTGGAACACCACATTGGATATTAGGTCCTTTACAATTTTGTAAGGACAAGCAATGTTGATACCCTTGTAGATAAACGCCTTTGTATATGTGTGCAGTACCGCTGAGTGATCAATAACTAGAAGCAAAAGAACCAGGCATAAAGCTATAAACATTTAAAATTCTGATAGATATTGCCAAATTACTCTCCAATTTATACTCTGCCCCAAAACATGAGTTTCTGTCTTCTCACACCCTTGCTGAAAACACATGCTCCTAAAATGTTTAATATTTGTCAATCTGATAGACAGAAAATGGCATCTTGTTGCAAATTTAACTCACATTTCTCTTGCTATGAGAAGTTCTGAATATTTTTAAATCTATTTCAAAGGTATTTTTATTTCCTTTTCAATGAACTGATTGTGTCCTTTGCTCATGTTTAAAATTTGGCTACTGGCTTTTTTTTTTCTTGCTGAAACATGAGCGCTCTCGAATCAATGATATTAGCCCTTCTTTGTCAAAATTATTCAGTTTTTTCAAAGTGACTTTTCTATGCATATTTGATAATTATACATATTTTAGGGGTACATTTGATATTTTGATACATTTAGGCAATGTATAATGGTCAAATTAAGGTAACTGGGACTCTATCACTTGAAATATTTATCTGTTGTTTGTGTTGAAAACATTCCAATTCTTCTCTTCCAATTATGTGGAAATATACAATAAATTATTGTGAACTATAGTCCCCCTACTGTTCTATCAAACACTAGCACTTATTCCCTCTGTATGTTTGTACTCCTTAACCAACCTCTCTTCATCACCCGATCCTTACCAACCTCTGGTAACCACTGTTCTACTCTACCTCCACGAGATCTACTTTTTCAGCTCCCACATTTGAGTGAAAACATGCAATATTTGTCTTTCTGTGCCTGCCTTATTTCACTTAAATAATGGCCTCCAGTTCTATCCATGTTGTTGAAAATTACAGTATTTCATTCTTTCTTATGTGGAATAATATTTCATTGTGTACATAAAACATATTTTCTTTACTTATTCATTCATTGATGGACATGTAGGAAGACCTGAATAAACATTACTAAAAAGAAGACATACAAATAGCCAAAAGGTATATGAAAAAGTGCTCAACAACACTAATCATCAGGGAAATGCAAATCAAAACCAGAGTAAGATACCATCTCACATCTCACCCCAGTTAAAATAACTATTCTCAAAAAGACAAAAAATGAATGCTGGTGAGGATGCAGAGAAAGGAGCATGCTCACACACTTGTTGGTGGGAATGTAAACTAATACAACCACTATAGAAAACAGTATGGAGGTTTCTCAAAAAACTAAAAAATCGCCACATGACCCAGCAATCCCACTGCCGAGAATACATCCAAAAGAAACTAAATCAGTATATAGAAGAGACATCTTCACTCCCATGTTTATTGCAGCTACTATTCACAATGGCCAAAATGACTTTTGACTTTGCTTATGGCATTCTATAAGACAATTTTAAAAATTCTCATAGTCAAGTATTATTCTTTTTAATGACATTTCAATTTTGTGTCATGCTTCCCAAATCTCCAAGATTATAAAAAATTCTTCAGTTATTTTTGTCTTGAGGTCTATGGCTTTATTTTTTACATTTAAATATTTGATCTGGCTGGAATTTATTGTGGTATAAGGAATAAAGGAGGAATCCAACTTTTTAAAATACTTATTTTCCAGGTAGCATCTCACTTGTCCTACTAACATGCATTAATTAAGTCATTTCTTCACTAAAATGAAATGGTGTCTTTGTGATAGAGTAAGTTCCTCTATGTATTTGGGTGAATTTCTAGACTTCCTTTCTTTTTCATTGATCATTCATTGTCTAAGTCTGACTCTGTACTACACAGTTTTAACTGCAGCAGTTGTAAACTTGAACACATGGAGGGCTAGCCATCACTGACTATTGATCTTCTTTTTCTGCATCTTCCTATCTACTCTGGCAGATTTATTTTTCCTGATACATCTGAGAAATCTTTAGTATTTCTTCTGGCATTATTTTAAGTTTGTGGATTAATTTAATATGAATAGACAGCTGATAACACTGAGTATTCCTTCTCAAGAAATAGGCATTTATTTAAACTTTCATATCTCTTAACAGTGTTTTGAAGATTTCTTTACGTAGATCTTAAACATTTTTGTTAAGTGTATTACTAGATTTTCTTTAATGTTGCTATTGTAAATGGGATCATTTTTCCATTATATTTTATAGTGATTGTTGTTTATGTTTCCCCTCTTAATTCTGTAAATAAAGCTTGAGAAATGAAGTGGGTTGGTATTTTCTTGAATTCTGAATTTTAGAAGTAATTGTGTGTGACATATAAAAATTATTTTTCTTGATGGCTGAGTTTTTTAGATAAATATGTACATGATGTAGGTTTTCACATTTTTTATTCTAACCAGAGAGGAAAAGTTTTAAAGTATACATCTGAGCCCTAGGGCTACCTGTACATAACTTCTAGTATGTACATTTTCTTGATGTTTTAAGAAAAGTTCATGAATTCATCCATTCATTTATTTAATCATTCAGGAACTAGAATACTGGGGTAAACAAAACAGTCAAGCTCCTGCCCTCATGGAGTAATCATTCTAGTTGTAGAGTGGGGAATGGGGAGATAGGGGGGGAACAGAAAGCAAGCCAAGTAAATAAATAAATCTATAATATTATATCATATGGTGCTAAGTGATGTGGAATGAATAAAGGAAATCTGTTGTGGTAAAGAATGAAATGAGGAGGGGAATGAAGGGAAGGGAGAAACTTCACATTCCAAAGCAAAGTAAGACTCTTTGAAGATGTGATATTTGATCTGAAGCTTAGATAATATGAAGATGTCAAATATCTCAAGACAAAGCATCCAGGCAGAATAGCCAGCACGTGCAAAGGCCTGAAGTCAGAAAAAAGATTGGTGTGTCTGAGGAACAGAAAGGTCACTGCATTTGGAGTTAGTGGGAAGAGAAGGGTGTAGTAATAAAGGTAAGGTCAGAGCCACAGGCAGAGCCAGCCTACGAACGTCCTTGAAGGTCATGTACAGTGCACACGCTGGTTACTCACCCAACATCCATTCCCCTCCCAACTCTGAAAGAACTTCACATGTGTAGACGAGTTCCAACTTTAGGAGGCATCCTGACTAATCGCAGTCAATGTGCACATGATATTCCCCATTGTTCCTGGGATGCTTGCATGTCTTACATTGGACTGACAGGACGTATGTAGCCCAAAGGCTGGAAGCCATCTCCCAATGAGGAAAGGAACCAATCTTAAAATGAAGCCAGCACTGAGGAAGGCAGAGCTCAGAGACAGAAGTGCCTGGATCTCTGAAGACATCACTGGGCTATTTTTTGGTGCCAATCTGGAGCCTGACCCACCCATGGACTTCCAAGTTTAGGACACAAAACATTTTCTTAACACTTAAAGCTATGTTAGTTGACTTTTCATTTACTTGCAGCTAAAAGGACTCAAATGTAGAAACCATGGTAAAGAGTTTGGATTTTATTCTCTGTACAACGGAAAGTCATGGGAGAATTTTTAGGAGAATGACATGATCTCCCCTATTTTTTTTTTAAATCACTCCAGCTGCTATGCAGAAACTGAAGTACAGATGGACAAGAGTGGAAGAAGGGGGTTAGTTACACATATGGGAGATTGGGTGAACTGTTAAGGTAGCTCTGGAAAGTGAAAGAAATTGACAGAATTAGGATACATTTTTCTCCATGCTTTAGCAAAGGGCACTATCAGAGATTGCTAGCAGTATTCAACACCAAGCAAGGGATCTTGGCCTAGTCACTTAAGCTTCAGTTTCCTTATTTGTAAAAAGGGATGGTGTCCTAAATACTACACTATTGAGAACTATATATACTAAAGAAATAATGAGCCTATACAAAACATTATTCAAATTATCTAAAAGGAAATATATTGATTCATTACTTTCATACAGTACAAAGTGTAACTTATGTCAGCTACACCTTGACATACATTGAGAGTCAGTTTGGCACTTAGTTTATATCAGTCTTCTTGTTCAACTTTTAAATTTTTTGCTAATTTGTACTTAATGCACTATATAAAAGATTATATCTTATTTTTTATTAGTATAATGAAAAGCCAATAGTATTTTCCAATTGACATTTTTCCTATGTTTATTTCTAAAATGTATATCTTAGAAACTTCCATAATAAATGTCTCTAAAAATTTTGATTCAGTCTCCCAATTTCAAAATAAAATGAGACATTGTTTAGACCATTCACTGTAAGTAAAATTCCTTCCTCATGCTGTTTCACATGTGTTACTTTATCCCTGAGTGAGGTCTCAAGTTCACAGAAAAAACAGTAAACTTGAAAAATAGGGGATCTATCTTTGCAAGCTAACTAACCAGAAAAAACTACAGTGCAAATATATCCAACAGTTAGATTAGTGCTACCTTGATTGCAGTGGAGCTACGATAGTTTGTGGGTTAGAGGAAGGAAGGAAATGAGAAGAAGGGAAAATTAGTTAATTTGAGTTAAAATGGGTAGTCATTTGCCATAATTACCACAAAATTTCAGGTTTCAAAATGAGGCAAACTACTGCAAAATAGATCTTTGTATTTGATTATAATCAAAATAATTTTATACATTTCGTTTCAGGAATATTAAGAAGTCCAACCTACTTGCTCCTGTTTAAAAACAGGAGTGGTGCTAAGGAAAGAAAATAAGATAATATTCAGATAAAAGCTTAATCATTAGTCTAAACGTTATAGTTCTGTTTCTCATCTTGAGAATTAAAAATGACTTTTCAGACAAGTATTTGGGCTAACATGGAACTTGAGTATTTCAGATTACTAAAATGAGGATATTTTGCTTTTAAAAAAAGCATATCTTCATAGGATAAGAGAAATAGCAACCAAGTAGTACTGAGGTAAGGAAAAGAAAGAAAGCTTAGTGCAATTATAAAAACATTAAAGTTTAAAAATTGAAGAGTAATTTTTGCTTTCATCTAAGATGGAGTGACATGATGAGATTTGTCCTTCTCCCTTGAACAACTAACAATAAATATGAAACAGTGGTGTTTAGATGTTGGTCAACAGGTAGTATAGGACTGTGCTCTATCGGAAAAGGATACCAATAAACATAAATCTATTATACAGCCTCTAACTGGCTGGAGGCACAGGCCAAACAGAGCCTGGAGGTCTCACTGAGCTAAGGATTCTGAGAAACCAAGACAGCTAGAATTTGCATAACGGAGTACTATAGAGAAAGTAGCCTCACAGAGAGTAAGCACCAAAGATGTGCTAAGCAGTCACTGTGACTCTTTGGCTGAGTACTGAGCTAACATTTTTGAGAGAACATTACCCAAAGCCAGAAAAAGAAATGAAAAAAAAGAAAGAAAGAAAAGAAAAGAATTCCTAGATATTACATGTGGTTGTCTAACAGCTTATGGTCCCACCAAGCCAAATGAAAGGTCTTTGGGTAGAATACCCAGAAAGGTGTTGTCTTAGAAATGGGACCAAATAAGCCTTAAACAAAATGCTCTAGACATACTCCTTAAAAATCTTAAAATCAAGTCTTAAAATGAGGCTTGGAATGAAACAGCAACTGACTTCATGTAACTTAACTATAAACACTATTTAAAGTAAAACAACTAAATCCAAGAACCAACAACAAAAAAATTTGTAATGTCTGACATCCAGTAAAAAATTATTAGGTATACCAGTTGAGTGTGGTTGCTCACATCTGTAATCTCAGCATTTTGAGAGGCTGAGGTGGGCGGATCACAAGGTCAGGAGTTTAAGACCAGCTTTGCCAACATGGTGAAACCCCATCTCTATCATAAATATAAAAATTAGCCTGGTGTGGTGGCACGTGCCTGTAATCCCAGCTACTCAGGAGGCTGAGGCAGGAGAATCATTTGAACCTGGGAGGTGGAGGTTGCAGTGAGCTGAGATCACGCCACTGCACTCCAGCCTGGCCAACAGAGTGAGACTTCATCTTTCTCCATATATATGATACTATTAGGTATGCAAAGGCATAGGAACATATGGCCTATAACCAGGAGAAAACTCCATCAGTAAGAATCAATATAGATATCTCTGAGGTGATGCAATTAGCAGAAAAGTAAGCTAAACAGCTATTATAAATATGTTTCACATTTTCAAGAAGGTAGAGAAAAACTTGCCCAGATGAGGCAAGAAATGAGTAATATAAAAAAGACCCAAACGTATTCTAGAGACTAAAAGAAAATGATATTTAAAAGGAAAAAATTACCGAATGGGTTGAAAAACAGATTAAACACTCCAGAAAAAAAGAACAGTGAACTTAAACACACAGCAATAAAAACTATCAAAAATAAAACTATAGAGGAAAGATCTGAAAGAAAAATGAAGAGAGCCTCAATGACATGTGAAATAACACACATGTAATTGGAATCCCAAAAAAGAGAGGATAAGGGGTGTGGGAAGAAAATGTATTTGAAGAATAAAGAACAATATTGTTTCAAAACATTGGGAGGTTTTTTTTTTTTCAAAAAAATTGGAAAAATTTTTTTTTCATATTTTTTCAAATTTGATAAAAACTCATAAGCCTAAGAATAAAGAATAAAGAACATTCATAAGAATATTCATAAGAATAAAGAATATTCATAAGAATAAAGAACAATATTGTTTCAAAAAATTGGGAGGTTTTTTTTCCAAAAAAATTGAAAAAATTTTTTTTTCAAATTTGATAAAAACTCATAAGCCTACAAACTGACAAAGTTCAATGAATCCCAAGCAGAATAAACATAAAGAAAACCAGACTAATGTATATAATAATTAAATTGCTAAAGCAACCATAGAAAATACATGTTATATACAGAAGATCAAAGATATGACTGATATTTCATCAGAAACTATGAAAGAAGACAGTGGAATTGAATCTTTAAAATATTGACCAGCTTGGGCAATATAGTGGGACCTAGCTCTACTAAAAAAAATTTAGTTAATTATCTGGACAAGTCAGTGCATGCCTGCATTCCTAGCTACTTGGGAGGCTGAGGTGGAAGGATCACTTAAGCCTGGTAGGTTGAGGCTACAGTGAGCTGTAATCATGCCACTGCAATCCAGCCTAGGTGACAGAGTGAGACTGACCCTCTCTCTTAAAAATAAAAATATCTAAAAGAAAAAACAAAAGCCAATCTAGAATTTTTTAATGTTGAAAACATCTTTCAAAAATAAGGCAAAATAAAAACTTTTCAGATAAACAAAAGCAAAGATAATTCATTGTCAGTAGATCCGCACCACAAGAAGTACTAAAGGAAGTTTTTCAGGTACAATAAAATACATTAGATAAAAATTTGGATCTACACAAAGGAATGAAAAATGACAGAAATGATAAACATATGAATAAATATAAAAGCTACTTTTCTTATTTTAATGATCCTTTTAAAAGATAGTTGACTACTTAGAAAAAATACTAACAGTGTATTGTGGGGTTAATATCATATTTAGAAAAATATGATATTATTTTTCTAAAATAAAAATAGAAAAAACTGATCAACAACAACAGCTCAAAAATTGGGAGGAAGAAATGATAGTTATAATGTTCTAAGATGTTGCATTATTTGTGAAGTGGTATAATATTTTAAGGTAGAATGTAATAGGTTAAAAATGTGTGTTGCAAACACTAGAGCAATCACAAAAAAGTAAATGTATTGCTAATAAGCCAATATGCAAGATAAAATAGAATCATTAATATCAGGTAATCCAAAAGAATGAAAGAAAAGAAAAAGTATTAATATATATATGAGTCAAATAGAAAACAAAAATCATGGTAGAAGATTTACAGTAACCCATATTTATAATTATATCAAGCACCAATATTCTAAATACCCAAATTAAAAGACAGATATTGTTCCATTGGATTTTAAAAAAGCAAAAACAATTTCATGCTGGAAAAAAACATACCCAAATGTAAATATAAAGGCACTGATGAATTAAAAGTAAAATAATGGAAAACATATAACCTGAAAAAAAACTAAGAAACTGCAGTGGCTACATTAATAGCACATTAAGGAGACTTTAGAATAGAGGAAAACTCCCAGGGAGGAAAAGGAGTGAATTCAGCAAATGAACATAACAATGCTAAATGCGTATGCACCAAATAACAGAGCTCCAAAATACTTGAACCCCAAATTTATTGAAATAGAAAGAGAAATAGGCAAATCCACAATTATTATTTAGTAATTTCAGTACTCTCTCCTCAATAATTGATAGAATAACTAAACAGAATCAACAAGGATATAGGATACCTGAATAACACAATCAACTACCTTGACCTAAATGACATGTGTAGAACACACTACCCAGTACTGGCTGAATGTATATTCATTTCAAGTATACATGAAACATTTACCAAGATACTATAGTCTAGTCCATAAAACATGCATCAATAAGTTTAAAAACTGAAATTTTACCAAAATGGAATTTAACAAGAAATCAGTGTTAGAAGAATATCTGAAAAAATCCCATATATTCAAAAATTAAATAACATTTCTAAATAATTCATGAATCAAAAAAGTAATCACAGAAAAAAAACTGAAAAATATTTAAAACTGAATGAAAGATAACAGTATATTACAATTATGAGAGGCAGCTAAACTAATGACTAGAGAGAATTTATAGCATAGAATGTCAATATTAGAGAAGATAAGTTTAAAATCAATGATCTAATCATCTACCTTATGGGACCAGAATTAAAAAGTAAATTAAACCTAATGTAAGTGGAAGAAAGGAAGTAATAAAGGTAAGTAAAATGTCTTTTAGAAGATGTTTTTGGTAAAATAAAAAACCAAGAAAAGTAAAAAGTAAATCAATTATAGTTCTTTGAAAATTTCAGCAAAATTGATAAAACACCAGGTAGACTGATCAGAAAAAGAGCAGACACAAATTACCAATATTAGCAGTGAAAGAAGGAAAATTGCTGAGAGATCCTACAGACAGTATAATGAAAGAATAGTAAGAAAACTTTGTGACAACAAATTTGAAAAAGATTAAATTGGCAATTTTTTTTGAAAGATATAAAACACCAAAACTCACTCAAGAAATAAATAAATGACTTGTATAGGCCTATATCTATAAATAATTTGACTTCAGACTTGAAAACATTTTCACAGAGAAATACCAAGCCCAAATGGTTTATCTAGGTAATATCTACTAAGCATTTAAGGGAGCATAATGCCAATTCTATACAAAATTTCCAGAAAACAGAAAAAAGGGGAATACTTTAGAGTGCATTTTATAAGGCCACCATTACCTTGGAAAGGAAGGAAGGAAGGAAAGAAGGGAGGGAGGGAGGGGAGGAAGACAGGAAGCGGAGGGAAAAAACAATTTAAAGCATCTTGAAACAATCCTAAGAGCAGATAGCAAATAAGAAATATTTACTCAATAAAATCTATAAAATTCAGTAAGATAGGTAGAATCAGTGGTATTTGAACAAAAACACTCCTTTCCTCACCCCTCCCAGTTCCTCAACGGGAGACTCCAGTATGGATTGTGGCAGCTAAGTGCCCAGGGCTTCCTCCATCACCTTTCACTTTCAGACCTTTTCTCCCAGAAATAGCAGAATTTCAGTGTTTCACATCCTGCCCTCAGTGATTGAGGCAAGCCCTGGGCAACTGTATGGAGAGGGGGATACCATTCTTCTGCCCAGTCCACACTGCTGAGAGTATTGGGGCCCTGACAGCCCTTTCTGATCTCAGAAGGGAGTAGTAGTTCCATGCAAGTTGAGATAGCCTTATGCTGCTTGCTATCCCTCCTACCTTCTTCACCAAGTGCTGAGCTCCCAGAGCAAGGTGTCACACAGAGAGCATCCCCAGTTCCAGAGCTCTGGCTCAGAGATGTCACCCAGGAGGAGAAGCCAGCCATGAATTACTCAAAAAGAAAGCAATTTCATTTGAACAGAGCATGGAGAGCTTCAGCACAGTTCTCCCTCAAATGATCTTCAAATTCAACAGACCCTATCCCTATCAGAATCCTAGCCGACTTGTTTGTAAAAATTGAGAAGCTGATTTTATGATTCATATGGAATTGAAGGAACTCAGAACAGCCAAAACAATTCTAAAAATGAAGAACAAAATAAGAGGTCTCACAGTTCCTGATCTCAAATCTTACTGCAAAGCAACAGTAATCAAGACTGTGGTAGTGGCACAAGAATACATGTAGATAAATGGAATAGAATGCAGAGTCTAGATGTAAACTCAACCATCCGTGGTCAACTAATTTTCTACAGGCTGCCAAAACCATTCAATGAAGGCAGGAGGAGCCTTTTCAATAAGTGGTGTGGGGTCAATTGAATAGACAGCAGACAAAATAGTAAATTTGGGCCCTTGTATCACAGAATATATCAAATTAAGTAAAACTGTGTTAAAGGCCTAAATGTGGGAGCTAAAAATATAAAACTTTTAGAAGAAAACATACATAAATCTTTATGACTTTGGATTTGATAAAGGATTCTTAGACATGACAATAAAATCATAAGTAGTAATAGAATTAAAATAGGTAAATTGGACTTCATCAAAATTAAAAATTTTATGCCTCAAAGGACATCAAGAAAGTGAGAAGACAACTCACTAAATGGTAGAAAATATTTACCAATTATATATCTTATCAGGGTGCTGCATCTAGAATATATAAAGAATTATTACAGTTTAATAATAAAAGGCTACCCAATTCAAGAAACAGACAAATAGCTAAATAGATTTTTTCCGAGAAAAAATACAAACGAAGATATACAAAGAAATAATGTTTGATATCATGAGTTATAAAAATGCAAATCTAAACAATAATAAAATGTCACTTGATACTCATTAAGATGGCTAGAATCAAAATGTCAGATAGCAACAAGTTTTGGTGAGAATTTAGAGAAATCAGGATACTCATAAACTGTTGATGGGTATGTAAAATGGTGCAACCACTTTGAAAAATAGTCTAGCAGTTGCTTAAACAATTAAATATATGGCCACCATGTGAACCAGCAAATGCACCCTTACATACATACCCAAGAGAAATGATAGCATACATTCACTCAAAAACGTCTATGTCAAGCTTGCCGAATCCCCAGCCCAAGGGCTACACATGGCCCAGGATAGCTTTGAACACAGACCAACAGAAATTTGTAAACTGTCTTAAAACATGATATTTTTATGCAATCTTTGTTTTTAGCTCATCAGCTATTGTTAGTGTTAGCGTATGTTACGAGTGGCCCAAGACAATTCTTCTTCCAATGTATCCCAGGGAAACCAAAAGATTGGACACCCCTGGAATATGTGGCTGCTTACAGCAGCATTATTTATAATGACTGAAAACTGGAAACAATGCAATTTTCCATCAATGAAAAAATGAATGAAAAATGTGCTGTATTTACACAATGCATTATTATTTGCTCATTGACATGAATGAAATACTGATATATGCAACCACATGGACAAACCTTGAGAACATTATGTTTAATGAGAGAAGCCATATGGTATATGAATCAACTCATAGGAAGTGTCCGGAACAGGGAAATTCACTGAGACAGAACATAGATTATTGGTTTCTCAGGGTAGAGGAGGAGGGGTGACGGGAGTGTGATGGCTAAAGAGTATAGCGGTTTTTTTTAAAGATGACAAACTATTCTAAAATTGTGGTCATGGTTGTAAACATTTGTGAGTATATTAAAATCCATTGAATTGGTTTAAATTGGTGAACGACACTTTAAATGGGTAAATTTACAATATGTAAATTATATTTAAATTTGCTGTTTAAAACCAATGCTTAAAACAAAAACTAATTTATTACATTTGTAAATGAGTATATATTAATGAACAAATAACCTGGTAATAGAAACTAAATGAACATCTGCATAAAGAACGAGTGTCAGTGACTAATAGTACTTAGAAATGTACCCTTAAGAAAGCACAAGACATTCCAGAAAAGATTTTCAGGAAAACATATTTTTCTCAAAGAAGTCTAGGTAAGTTGCATACCCCAAAGCCACTTAACTCCAATGTCTTACACATGAATTAATATGTCTAACAAACCTGCAATCACGAAAACCACAATTACCTTTGGTCAAAACATTTTGACCTAGAAATCTAGGTAATAGATTAAAGATGGCCACAAATTCCTTGCTGCTTCTCTCACTAAGAGGTGGAATAGAATTCCTCTCTCTTGGAGTCTGAGTTGAACTTTCTGACTTGTTGATTAATGGTATGTCGCAAAAGAACAGAATCTGAAGCTCTCTCATAGGAAGGGCTTACAACTTCCACTCAATAGAATCCTCTTCCTGGGATCCCTGAGATACAGAAGTCTGAGGCTGTTTGCTAGTGAAGCCACACGTAGGTGTTCTGAGTGACGGTTCCTATTGAACCCAACTTTCAAGTTCTTCAAGCAAAGGTGCTAAGCGTGTGACTGGAGGAATCCTGTCATTGTTGTCTCATTGATACACCTGAGTGACTTCAGTTGACACCGCTTGGAACAAAGGAATCAGCCTGTGGAACCCTGCCCAAATGCCTGATCCATGAAATCAAGAAACACCATAAAATGCCTGCTGTTTTAGCCACTGAGATATTGGGTAGTTTGTTTTCAGAGAATGTATAACCAAAACACATGTCTCTTCCATCTCCAATATCACCTATTAGCCTTCCTCAAAATTAGTGTTCCATAGAAGAAAGTTTAGGTAGCATTAATCTATTGAAAATATTTTCTGACTCTATTTCATTTTTTATATTACACTATATAACCTTATATTTCCAGTTACATTTATAATATTGAATATAAAAATAGTATTTATAAGATATCCAGATCCTTTTATTTCACACTAGTTTAAAACACATTAGTAAGAGCTAAGTAAGAGTCAATATTAAATTTTAAAGCTTTCTTTTACCTTCACCTGAAGCAATCTAATGAATTATGAGACAGCTGCCCAGCAAGTATCTCAAGTAGAACAGTGAGAGACAAATATGATGAGTCTGGTCAGAATACAAACACTTGCATTAAATTCTGTAAAATTTAAGATGAATCTTGATACCTTTACAAGAATGTTGAGGCCAGGTGCAGCAGGTCACGCCTGTAATCTCAGCACTTTGGGAGGCCGAGGCAGGCGGACCCTGAGGTCAAGAGATGGAGACCATTCTGGCTAACGCAGTGAAACCTCTATCTCTACTAAAAATACAAAAAATTAGTTGGGCGTTGGGGCAGGCGCCTGTAGTCCCAGCTACTCAGGAGGCTGAGGCAGGACAACTGCTTGAACCCAGGAGGCAGAAGCTGCAGTGAGCCGATATGGCGCCACTGCACTCCAGCCTGGGCAACAGAGTGAGACTGTGTCTCAAAAAAAAAGAAAAAAGAAGGTTGAAATTTCACTCTACTTTGAGAATTATTTCCGAAAAAATCATTTAGAGAAACAACATATTAAAAACAGTTGTATCTTCAAAGATTAGTTAACATAAATACAACAGTTAGAATAGCACTGTGAAACAGCACTTCTAAGACCAATACCAGCAGCAAAGAAAGCAACCGTAATACAGTTAAATTTCATGTGATGTTTTGGGAAGTTAAACCTATCCTAGTTTAATTTATTTTCCATTATAAAAATGTTCTTATTATGAAATGACAAATTTGTAATGATAAATATAATGTCAAGGTAAAGATGAGCAAAAGCAAGAAAGATGAATAACACAATCTCAATATTTGGAGAATCCTAATGTCAACAAATGTCTGCATACTCTGTTTGCATCTATATAGCACTTTTAAAATGGGACCTACTCAAATACTGCTTGAAAATAGCATTTTTTGCTTAGTTCTGAATTTCAGGCCATATAAACACTGTGATTAGACACATTATTTATAGAGTAGATGGTATATTACAAAGCAGTAGCATGATTTGTTTTTCAATCCTGATCAATCAACATTCAGGAGTTTTCAAGTATTTGCTGTTGTAAAAGGGTTGCACTAAACATTTTTGCATGTAAGTGGCAGACAAATCTTTAAATATTTATTTGGCTTATAATCTTTGGAGTATAATTGAATGGTCAAAGGCAAGTGAAATTTAAAGACTTTTGACATAAAATGCAACTGCATTAATAAAGGTTTGGTAAATCTATATTTGCAGCAATTAGTCCCAGATTATCTAAGCCTTTAATAACCTTGCATATTTTTATTCGTTCCCAATTTACTGTTTTCAACTAAAAGAGCAATACTTCATTATAATTTGTATTTATGTTATTGCCCAGAGAATTTGTATATCTAGCATATTCTGTTTGTTCAATTAATAATCTTTTTATTTTCTATGAATTACCAGTAAATTTTCTTTACTAATTATTGTTATAGAGGTATGTATTATTTCTTACTTACCTATAAATCTCTTTTTAAACAGAGTATGTACACTTTGATATGCAGAATAAAATATTTTTCATAGTTAATATATCATATTTTTTCTCATTTTACTTCATTGTATTGTCAATAACATTTATTCGATCCCCAGAATCAAAGAGATAGATATTTATATGCAAGTTTTATATTAATACCATAGCTTTGATATTTTTCTATTTTTTATCGTGGTAAAATAAACACAATATAACGTTTGCAACCTTAACCATTTAAAAGTGTACAGTTCAGTGATATCGAGTTCATTCACACTGTTGTACAACCAACATATATCCATCTCCAGAGCTCTTTTCGTTTTGCACAAATGAAACTCTGAAGGCATTAAGCAATAACCCCCGCTTCACCCTCCCCCAAGTCCCTGACAATCACCGTTCTACTTTCTGTCTCTATGACTTTGGCTACTCTAAATATCTCATAAATAGAAGCATTCCATGTTTGTTTTTTTTTTTGTAACTGACTTATTTCACTTAATGTAATGTTCTTAAAGTTCATCCATATTGTAGGGCAGGGGTGTCCGGTATTTTGGCTTCCCTGGGCCACATTGGAAGAAGAATTTTCTTGGGCCTCACATAAAATACAATAACACTAATGATAGCTAAAAAGGAAAAAAAATCACACACAAAAAAATTCTCATAATGTTTTAAGAAAGTTTATGAATAAGTGGCGGGCCCCATTCAAAGCCATCCTGGGCCCACAGGTTGGACAAGCTTGTTATAGGGTATGTTAAATCCATTCATTTTTAAGGATGAATAGCATTCCGTTGTATGCATACAACACATTTTGCTTATTCTTCATCTGTCATGGACACTTGGGTTGCTCCCATGCTTTAGCTATTGTGAATAATCTTACTATGAACACTGGTACGCAAATATCTTTGGGAGACCCTGCTTAAGGCTCTTTGGAGTATGATATGGTTTGGCTGTGTCCCCAACCTAAATCTCATCTTGAATTGTAATCTCCATAATCCCCATGTGTCAAAGGTGGGACCAGGTGGAAGTAATCGGATCATGGGCATGGTTTCCTTCAAGCTGTTCTTGTGATGTGACAGTAAGTGAGTCTCAAGGAATCTGACGGTTTTACAAGCATTTGGCATTTCCCTTGAGGGCACTCACTTTGCCCTGCCACACTGTGAAGAAGGTGCCTGCTTCTCCTTTGCCTTCTGCCATGATTGTAAGTTTCCTGAGGCCTCCACAGCAATGTGGAAGTATGAGTCAATTAAACCTCTTTCCTTTATAAATGACCCAGTCTTGGGCAGTTCTTCATAGAAGTATGAAAACAGACTAATACAGAGTATATATACCCAGAAGTGAAATTGCTGGATCATATAGCAATTAAATTTTCAGTTTTTTGAGAAATGGCCCTACCGTTTTCCACAGTGGCTACAACATTTTACATTTTCATTGTTGGTGCACAAGGTTTCCAATTTCTTCACATCTTCACCAACATTTATCATTTTCTGTTTTTTGATAGTAGCCATAGTAATAGGTATGAGATGATATCTCATTGTGATTTTGATTTGCATTTCCCTAATAATTAGTGATGTTGAACATCTTTTCATATGCTTATTGGCTATTTATATACCTTTTCTGAAGAAATGTCTATTCCGCAATTTGCCAATTTTTGATTCAGGTTTTTTGTGGTTGTTGCTGTTGTTGAATTCGAGGAGTCCTTTCTATATCCTAAATATTAATCCCTTGTCAGACGTATGATTTGAAAATACATTTTGCTATTTCAAAGGTTGCATTTTTATTCTGATGAAAATGTCCTATAATGCACAGAGCTTCTTTATTTTCATGAAATCAAATACTTTTTCTTTTGTTCCTGTACCTTGAGTGCCATATCCAACAAATCATTGCCAAATCCAATGTAGTGAAGCTTTCTCCCTGTGTTTTCTTCTATGACAAGCTTGACCATCCTGTGGCCTAAGGACCACATGCAGCGCAGGATGGCTTTGAACGTGACCCAACATAAATTCGTAAACTTTCTAAAAACATTCAGAGATTTTTTTGCAGTTTTGTTTTGTTTTGTTTTTTGCTAATCAACTATTGCTAGTGTTAGTGTTTATTTTATGTGTGGCCAAAGGCAATACTTTTTCTTCCAATGTGGCCCAGGGAACCCAAAAGTTGGGACACCTTGTTCTAAGACTTTCATAGTTTAGCTCATATGTTCAGATCTCTTATCCATTTTGACTTAATTTTTGTACACGGTTTGTTAGGTAAATGTTCAACTTCATTTTCTGGTATGTGCATATCCAGTTCCCATGCACGATTTGTTGAAGATACTGACCTTTCTTTGCTGAATGATCTTGGCATTCTTGTTGAAAATTATTTAATCACATATTTCTTGGTTCTCTAGCCCATTCTGTTAGTCTATATGTCTGTCTTTGTACTGGTCCTACACTGTTTTCATTACTCTAGATTTGTAATAAGTTTTGGAATCAGGAAATGTAAGTCTTTAAGTTTCCTTACTTCTTCAATACTTGTTTGGTTACTCAGGGTCTCTTGATATTTCGTATAAATATTATGATAGATTTTTCTGAACCTTTGACAATCATCATTGGGATTTTGATAGGGATTGGATTGAATCTGTATAATGCTTTGGGCAATATTGACATTTTAACAATGTTAAGTCTTCCAAACCATGAAAATAAGATGTGTTTTCATTTATTTATCTCTTCTTTAATTTCTGTCGGCAGTGTTTAGTAGTTTTCATTGTACGAGACTTTTATTTCCAAGGTTAAACTAATTTCACAGGATTTTTATACTTTTCGATGTTATGAAAATGGAAGTGTTTCCTTAATTGCTTTGTAGACTGTTCATTACTAGTGTGTAGAAATGCACCTTTGCATGTGACTTTGTTTCTTGCTACTTTGCTGAAGTCAGTCATCAGTTCTAAGTTTCTCTTCACCCCCCTCACTCTGTGTGTGTGTGTGTGTGTGTGTGTGTGTGTAATCTTTAGAGTTTTCCACATACAAGATTATGTCATCTGTGAATGCAGGTAATTTTAATTATTCCTTTTCCATCTATATACTTTTTGTTTCTTTTTTTGCTTAATTGTTCCAGCTAGGACATCCAGTACTGTGTTGAATATAAGTGGTAAAAATAAGCATCTTTACCTTGTTCCTGATCTGAGAGAAGATGTTTCATGTCTTTTATCAATGAGTATGATGTTCGTGGTGGGTTTTTTATATATGGCTTTTATTATGTTGAGGCAGTTTCCTTGTACTCTCAGCTCGTTGAGTGTTTTTGTCACAAAAGAGTGTTCAATATTATCAAATGCTCTTTCTGTGTTAACTGAGTTGATCATGTTTTTTTCTTTCCTTTCACTCTGTTAAATGTGATGTATTACACCAATGAATTTCCATGAGTTGCATCATACTTGCATTCCAGGAATAAATCTCAATTCACCGTGGTATAGAATCATTTTAAGATGCCATTGAATTCTGTTTTACTAATATTTTGCTGAAGACTTTTACATTGATGTTCATAAAGGAAATTGGTCTGTGGTTTTCTATTCTTATAATATCCTTGTTTGGCATTTGTATTAGCATAATTCTGGCTACATAGATTGAGTTAGGAAGCATTCCCTTCTCTTTAA
This sequence comes from Cacajao melanocephalus, assembly GCA_963573385.1. Classification (NCBI taxonomy): domain Eukaryota; kingdom Metazoa; phylum Chordata; class Mammalia; order Primates; family Pitheciidae; genus Cacajao; species Cacajao melanocephalus. Next base: position 61,856 of record CAUYLG010010397.1, on the reverse strand, counting down.
TTTTAAAAAAGCTTTGAGAAAGATATTAGTTCTTTAAATGTTTGATAGAATTTAGCAGTGCAGCTATCAGGTACAGGGCCTTTTACTGACAGGATAATCTTGATAACTGATTTAGTCTTCTAACTAGTTATAAGTCTATTAAGAATTTCTATTTCTTTATTATTCGGTCTTGGTAGGCTTTGTATTTCTAGGGATTTGTCAATTTTATCTAGGTTGTTTTTTTTCTTGATGTGTAACTCTTCTCTGTAATGTCTCAAAATATTTTTGTTTACATATCTATAGACTCAGTAATAATGCCCTCAGTTTCATTTTTGATTTAATAATTAGTCTTTACTGCTTAATTTTTTGTAATCAATATAAGTAAATGTTTGTCAATTTTTTTGATCTTTCAAAGAATGAACTTTGGTTTTAATAAATTTTTCTATTATTTTTCTATTATCTTTTTTATTTACTGCTGCTCTTACCTTTGCTATTTTTTTCTTCTGCTAGATTTGGGATCTTTCTCTTTTTTTTTTTTAAAATTTAAGCATGTATCATTATAAATTACTCTTTAATACCGCTTGTACTGTGTCCCACAAGTTTTAATATATTGTGCTTTCATTTTCATTAATCTGCAAGTATATTTTATTTTTCATTGTGATTTCTCCGTTGATGCATTGATTAAGTGTCTGTTGTTGGCCAGGCGTGGTGGCTTATACCTGTAAACCCAGCACTTTGGGAGGCCACAGCAGGTGGATCATGAGGTCAGGAGTTCGAGACAAGCCTGACCAACATGGTGAAACCCCGTCTCTACTAAAAAATCCAAAAATTAGCCAGGAATGGTGGTGTGTGCCTGTAATCCCAGGTACTCGGGAGGCTAAGGCAGGAGAATCTCTTGAACCTGGGAGGTAGAGGTTGCAGTGTGCCAAGATCGCTCCACTATACTCTAGCCTGGGTGACAGAGCAAGATTCTGTCTCAAAGAAAAAAGTGTACGCTGTTTAGTTTTCAGATTTTTGAATTTCCCAGTTTTCCTTCTGTTATTAATTTATAACATTATTTTCTTGTGGTTAAAGAAGATAAATTAATCATATATATCTTTTAAAAATTGATTGAAACTTAATTTGTCATTACATATGGTCTATCCTGGAGAATGTTTCATGTGTATTAGGGAAGACTGTGTATTTTGTTGTTGTCTGTATCTGTTTTTAACTAAAACATGTAATTTAAAATTTTAATTTACAGATTTTATGTTACAGAGTTTGGGATAAAAATCTTTCTATGCAATTTTCCACCTTTAACAATACCATTTTTTACTGTATGTTCTCACTTATAAGTGGGAGCTAAAAATTCAGTACCAATGGACACAGAGAAGGGAACAAGAGTCATTGGGGCCTATTTGAGGGTGGAGGGTAGGAGGAGTGTGCAGATTAAAAAACTATTTGTCCATGCTATGCTTATTACCTGGGAGACAAAATAATCTGTACATAAAACCCAGTGACACACAATTTCCTCAGACAACAAACTTGCACATGTACCCCCTGAACCTAAAATGAAAGTTGGAAAGAAAACAAAAGAGACTGAAAAGTCATAAAACAAACTAAAAAAAATCATATTTAATAAAAGCAAGTTTCATATATTTAAAATTCTATATTTATCAATTTATTCTAAATTCTTATAAGTAATTTGAATATGTATTTAGGCTTGCTGGCACATACCATTCTACTGTCTTTATATTAGCAGTTAGCAGTTATTATTACTGCAGTTTAAATGTACTTTATCTTTTCATTCTTACGTAAAAATATATTGGCAACCTAAGAAAATACATATAACATTTATATGAAAAAAAAACTTCAAGAATCTAATGAAATGAATTTAAAAGATTTAATAAATGGAAGGACATTCCATGTACATGCAAAGGAAGACTGTATACTGTCAATAATCTATTTTTTCCACATGCATTTATAAAGTCAATGCCATCTCAATCAAAATTCCAACAAGTTATTTTGTGGATATTGATGAACTTATTCTGAAGTTTATTTAGGAAGGTAAAAGACTAAGAATAGTTAATAACATTGAAGAAGGAAAAACAAAGTCAGAAGACTGACACTGTCTGACGTCAAGACAGTATAGTATCAGTTTTTTTAAAAGACAAATAGATCAATGGAACAGAATAGAGAACCCAGAAATTGACCTATGCAATTACCGTCAATCGATCTTTGAGAAAGGGGCAATGGGAATTCAGTGAAGATAGATATTATGATTATTATTATTACTGAGACCGCATCTTGCTCTGTCATCAAAGTTGGAGTGCTGTGGCATGATCACAACTCACTGCAGGTGCAACCTCCCGGCTCACTCAATCCACCCACCTTAGCCTACTTAAGTATCTGAGACTACAGGCATTCATCACCAACACCAGCTAATCTTTTTAAATTTTTTTATTTTTTGTAGCGATGGGTATAGACTTATGTTGCCCAGGCTAGTCTCAAACTGCTAGGCTCAAGTGATCTTCCCCTTCAGCCTACCAAAATATGGTGTGAGCCACGACACTCAGCCAATATTTTTAATAAATGGTGATGTTTCTGGAAAAACTGGGCATACACATGAAAAACTGAAAAAAAAATTCTAGACATAGACCTTATACTTTTCACAAAAACTAACTCAAAATGGATTGTCAACCTAAAAGTGAAATGCAAAACCATAAAACGTACTAGACGATAACAGAAGAAAATCTAAGTGACCTTGGTTTTGATGATGACATTTTGGATACAATATCAAAAACACAGTCCAAGAAAGAAAAAATACAGAAGTTGAACTTTATTAAAATTAAAAGCTTCTGCTTTGCAAAAGCGTTCTTTAACAGAAAAAATATGGAGCCAAACACTGAGAGAAAATTGTTGCAAAAACATATCTGATAAAGGACTATCAAAATATATATAGAAACCTTTAAAATTAAACAATAAGTAAACAAAAATCCAAATTTAAAAATGAGCAAAAGATCTAAATATATATTGTATCAAATAAGATATACAGATGGCAAAGAAGCATATGAAAAGTGTTCAGCATCATATACTATTTGGGAATTGTAAGTTAGGATAGAGAGATACCACTACATACCTCTTAGTATGGCTTAAAACAAAACACTAATACCATGGGAGGCTGGTGAGAATACAGTTCACCAGGAACTTTCCATTTACTTCTGATGTGAATGCAAAATGGTACAACTGCTTTGTGGGATAGTTTGCAGTTTCTTTCAAAACTAACATACTCTTACCACATAATGCAGTAGTCATACTCCGGTATTTACCCAGACGAGTTGAAAACTTATGTCCTCACAAAAAGCTGGGCATGGATATTCATAGCAGTTTTTTTCATAATTGCCAAAACTTTAAAGCAACAAAGATGTTCCTCAATAGGGGAAATGGATAAAATAACTAGTATATTCATAATGTATAATACCATTCGGTGATGAAAAAATACAGGGCCACAAAAAACCACGCAGGAATTTTAAATGCATATTGCTAAGTGAAAACCCCAATTTGAAAAACATCTACATACTATATGATTTCAACTATTCGACTCTCTGGACGGGAAAATCTATGGAGACAGTAAAATCGTCAGTATTTTCCAGGAGTTCCAGGAGTTGAAGGAAGGAATAAATAGAGCATTTTAAGGCAATGAAACTACTCTGCCTAACACTGTAATGTTGGATACAAGTCATTATACATTGGTCATATCCCACACATTGTACACCAAGAGTGAACATTTATGTAAACTATGGATTTCAATTAATAATAATGCATTCAAACGTCTCATCAATTACTACAAATGTACCACGCTAATACAAGGCATTAATTTTTATGGGCAAAACAAAAATAGAAAAATAAGGATAGTCATCTGTATTTTGTAGGCGAAAAAAAAAGGAAAAGAAAGGAGAAATTGTAATAGTTGCTCATCTGCTTTTCCTCCTCTGCAAACTCATCCCACATTAGAAGCCTTATACTGATTTGAGCATTTTGTCTCCATGTGGACACAGTGTGGGTGGTGTCTCTCATACCACGTGACCATGCTGGCCTCTGTACTCTCGGTTCCCAGGTTCTTTTAGGAGGGGAACGAATCTGTATTGTAGTAGAAACCAAAAAAAGCGTGATTACTACAGACCCACTTCTTGACAATGTTTTCTCATCTTCTGCCATCAGGCACCTGCCCCTGACACACAGACGTGCCACTGTCTACTGCAAACAGCTCTACGGCTGACTGGTTCATAGCCCTCAAACTCGTATATTTAGAAAAAGAAACATGTTTCTTTAGCCCTTTTCTTTCTAAGGTTCAGGAAGAAAAGTGGGTAGTCATTTTTGCCTTGACTATTTTTCCTTCCTTACGTAGACTTTGACATTAGAAATAAAGATATTTCTTCGGCCAGATCGTGTGGCCAATTCCAAGATATGACCTTTACTTAGTTATATCAAATGCTAAGTATTCTTAATATAAGTAATGGTTATCTACTCTGTGCAACTATGAAGCCAACATATTGTCAATTTGTAAATCTGCTGTAGGTTTTGTAAAAGACATGTACTATTTGCTTATATTACGCATAATAAAACATAAAAATGTAGATTTACATAATCCTTTTCTACATTACTCAGATTGTCTATCAATCAGTTTAATACTTGCAAGTTTTATTTTGTTTGAAGAATATTATAATTATAATACCTTATTTTTCTTACAATATGGAAGATAGAGTTGTTTTTTGTTGTTTGTTTGCAGCAGTCTTGCTCTGTTACCCAGGCTGGTGTGCAGTAAGGGATCTCTACTCACTGCAACCTCTGCTTCCTGGGCTCTAGCCGTCTTCCCACCTCAGCTACTTGAGTACCTGGGATTACAGGCACCCGCCACCACTCCTGGCTAATTTTTGTATTTTTAGTAGAGACGTGGTGTCATCATGCTGGCCAGGCTGGACTTCATCTCCTGAACTCATGCTATCCAACTGCCTCAGACTCCCAAAGTGCTGGGATTAGAGGTGTGAACTTAAGATAGAGTTTTACTTTTGTATATTTGAGAAACGATTTTATATAACTTTAGAAGAAATTCTTATAAATAAGAATGTTTGAATTCTGTTATTCTTTTTAAAAAATCAAAAGATTCTTTTGTTTTTTAATAGAATTTTTCAATTAAAATTTATTTTTACAACTGACAATTCAATAATCAGCATTTTTTAATTTCCTATTTTTAAGGCATTTTTTATTATTTTCTTTGCCTTCATTTTTTCTCAGTTGCAGATTATATGAAGAGTATCTTTTATAGATACTGGTGGTTACATGTATTTTTTTTTTCCAAAATCATGTTTGGACAGCTATTTTCTTTCTCTCATTGTCATGATCAAGTGAATTCTTTCTATGAAATAAGGGATTTCCATTTCTATCTTCTTTTTATCAACTTTAATTAAAATTTTTATTTTAAGCCATACCCTACCTACAATTTAGAATTAAAGAGTTTCACGATTAAAAAACAAAATAAATAAAACCATGAAAAATAGACATCTCTTGATACCGTCCTGTATTCTACATTCCACAGAGCAAGTACGCTCAATTCTTTTAGCTGTTATACATTTTAAAAAGTTATTTATTACTATATTTCTAAATGACATACTGGAACTGGTATACATTTTATTTGTTTATTTATTTTGGCATTTTCCATTGACCATCCGTATAGAGGAGTGACAGAGGGAGAGAAGGAGAGAGAAAGAGATGGTGGGGGGAGTGAGAGAGAGATAAAAAGAGAGAAAGACAGAGAGACGAAGAGGAATTTCACGTTCTCTCTATTTCATCAGGACTGTGAAATACTAATAGTAAAAGTGGCATCTTTTAGGGTTTAATGTTTTTCATTCCTGCTCTTTTTATTTTCTCTGGTGTTTAGTGATCATTTTTGAAAATTTGTTTAGCTTTTTTAAATAACTTATGAATTCATTCTCAAATCCTCTCTCAATTACTAGCGTTCTCTACAGGTGTATTAAAGTATATCGGACATTCTGTCGTTTCCCTCCACTTGATGAAATTTCTTCTGGTGCTTTCTAGAACTCCTCTCAACAGGACAAGATTCTCTTCAGACTTGCACACCATCTCATTTTGGCTGAACATCATTTCTGCTAGTCTTGTTAAATAGAAACAAAAGTTTGAAGTCTATTTTTTAAATAACTTTATTCTGATTTGATAATTTTGTGACAGTTTGGTTGTGAAGAGTCTCTACCAACAGGTAAGAATATGACCAAATGGTAGCACATACACTAACATGGCAGACATAATTCATCTCATCTCAGTTGAATGTTAAGTAAATTATTTTACTCATTTTTATGGCCAGCCCTGTTATAAGCTAGTTGTTCTCAAACTTTACATTTCTAAAATTATTAAGGACCTATGGAGATTTTGTTTACATGAATTATAGTTCTGATATTGACGGTATATAAAATTAAGATATAATTTTAAAAATATGTGTTAAATCACTAAAATAATAATAAACTGCTTATATGTTAGTGTTAGCATGTTTTATTGAAAATAAATATAATATCCTAAAGAAAAGCAATAGAATTTTTGATTTTTTTTTTTTAACATTTTTGCAAATCTCTTTAATATCTGGCTAAATAGCAGAGCTGGACTCCACTCTACTATTCAGATAACTGTTCCTGCATTCAGCTATGTATTGATGTATAGGAAGAAATTCTGGCTTCACACAGATGTGTAGTTGAAAAGGGGAAGAATATTTTATTGGCTTTGTCTGATATTTTGGCTATCCTTCTTTGAGATTATACCAAAACACAGCAGGTGGTAGTTTTTTAAAAGGTGTATTGTAGAATTTAAATCCATAGCAATAACTTTTTCACACTCTATTACATTGAAATTCAGTGTATATTTTGCATTTTGAGTGGATTCTTTTACTCAAGTACAATTAGGTAATTTCATTCATTAGTGATTTGGAAAATACTGATTTACTGATTTATTCATCTCTGAAATTTTGACTCATTTCAAAATATGTGTATAAAATACTACAGTTATTAATATCATTACCACTATCATCAGAAAGATATAAGTTTTAGAAAGCTGTTGAGTTCATCGTGGTCAACCCAAATTTTGAAAAATTCTACAATTTTACCTTGGTAGTTAGAATTTTGTTATTTGCAAAAAATAAAAAAAGATTGTCAGTTGTTTTTCTGGAAGTGACAGGCATTTTCTAATTCTAAATTTTTTTTTATTCTAAAAAAGTGACAGCTATATTTTTTATTCTAAATATTCAAGTCTGAGTGGCCTTATTTTGTTTGTCATTTTTTCTTTCAATTAAAAGTAGCATTCCATGAAAAAAGCAACCAGTCTAGTTTGCAACTTGGTCTACATGTGTTTTCATGGAGATAAACGTGGAGCAGCAGAAGTGTTTTATCTGTAGTCCCATTTTGTCACACCAAATATATAAAAAGATATATACTTGGGGATGTTTTAAAAAAATAATCTTTCCCTGATTCATCAAGATTGAAAGCATTCCTAAATGAAGTTGACGTTTTTTTTTTTAATTCCAAGTATATAGTAGTTAAGAAAATAATGACTATTTGTAAAGCTTGTTGCTACTGCCATGAGTTATGCTGGGGTGTACAAATCATGCACTACTGCTTTGGTCACAACAGAGAAAATGTCAACGCAGGAGAATGGCAAACACTTAGTATTGACATAGAAATAATTTTGACCCGTGAACTTGCTTGAGACAGTCTTAGAGCCCTAAAGTTTCTGAGAATAACATGTCAAGTACTGCTGACATTGGTTTCAAATTTCATAATTACAGCACTGATGATAGAGATATACAGATCATTTTATAGTATTATTTTATAGTACCATAGAAGTATAATTTTTATGATTTAAAATCTGAAGAATTTTTATTACATTATTTTCATCTGTCTTATGAATGTTTATTCATGCCGATAGCTCCAGTCCATATTTTCTAGTTTGTGAGTTTTTACATTTTGATATTTTCCTGGCTTTTTAGTAAAAATGTAGAGGACTGGAATTGAAATTTTTAACCAGATACTCTTTTGAGCTAGAAGTGATTAAGTTTGGGGGAACAGCACTGGCTCAGTACTCAGCCAATGGGAACATACATGATGATGTGCAAATGAACCTCAGCCAATGGATGAGTCTCAACTAGTCAGCATTCTTGAACACATACTGACCTACGAATCTCTGCAGAATTTGTTTCTTCACGTCTCAGGTGTTGAACAGAAACATGACCACATGCTCAGAAATTATATAGGCTCTGTATTATATCATATATACTCCTACTATCTTTATACCATAGTACAATGGAAGAGTGGCCACAAGGTCCAGGGGAAAGTCAGCACAATCAGACAGGCGGACAGCTGGAAGCTTGCGTCAGTTGAGACAGTGGTTGTTTAATATATTTCTAGTCTATTGCCTCTCACACGTGAAATAATCCAAAATCTCAGGAAATACATTGAAATATGTAAAATGTAATAAGCAGAAATGAGTTTTAAAAGGCTTAATGATACTTAAACTAATTATTTAGAAGTGCAAATTTCCACATTTATCCAAGATCATCAAGCCTCCAGCAACGACTGATTGGGCTACTCTATGTGCAATGCCATTTAAATGCAATAACTTGAAAATATTCAATGAAATATGGCCTTTTTCCTTTGTAACCTATAATTAAAATGTCAGTTTTATCTCAGTAACCTTTGTACATTTACATTCAGAATGAGAAAATTAAGTTTTTATTATAGCCTGGAGTACTTATTGTTCCCTTTTATGTTTGGGCATTTTTAAGGGAAGAGGAAAGAATGTTAACCCAGAAAAGCATTTGAAAAATGACCCCTGCAACTGGTAATAACATAACAAGTGTAACTTTGTCAGATGACCTGTAGGTGGTTATTCAAAACCATCATAGTATTAGTTGCAAGAGGGCTTGTTTAAACATAGGAAAGCCAATAGCACTATAAATGAGCATTTATTTCAATGGTCATAATTTACATGCTATAAAGGAGCCATCTGAGAAAATGTGTTAGTGTGCACTACAGAACATAAAAATCAGCATAGGCTTTCAAAGTAACTCTGTCTTCCTATTTAAGGGCATTCTGCTAGTCATAGCAGCTGGGAAAACTCATTAAGTTACTGGAAATGAGCCTAGCTCTGCCTTTATTATCAGTGCTGTGATAAAGCCTCCTGGACTGCAGGAAAGAACTGTTAAAGAAAGGGGTGTGGGGCACTCATTTTTTATAGAGTCACATATTTTTGTAATAACAAATGTAGTTATAAAACACAAGATGTTTTTCATTCCTAAACTGGTTAAAGGGAGAATCTTGGAAAGGGAGGAATTTATGTTAGGTGCAATTTGCATATTGTAGGAAGACGCTTTACACATTTATGTTCTCTCTTCTTCGGGAGTGCTGATTTCCAAGTAATGCTGCTGCCAGTACCTTTTGCCTGATGGTAGGATTGAGTGGAGGTGGAAGAGTGGAAGTAGAATGAGAGCAGGAGCTTAAATCAGAGGTAACCCATCTTTCCCATAATGCAATGGTGAATTCATGAGGAGAGTATGGATTTGGGAAAGAAAACATTGCTATATGCAAAGAGTTTCAAATTATTATTCTACAAATGAAGAAAATGAACTGAAGGGTCTAATAAAATGCCTACATGCAATTAAAGTGCAGTAAAGATGGATTCAAACTCAGACCCTCTGGATTCTGAAGTCTGTATTTCCGGCATAGGCCCACGTGTACCTTGCTTTCTAGCTCCATAGGTATCTCTACCTCTCTGCACCCACTGCCCCTGGTTCCCTGCTGTCCTCCTTCCAAGAGTGGAAAATGCTTTTAATATTTCCGCTTTTCTTTTGAGTTATGAATGTTGCTAACTACAAATCTTCATCTTACAAGTGAATTATTTTGTGATTCTGTATGAGAATCTAATGATCAGTAAGCAACTATAGTTTTATGCCTGTTACCCAAATGCATATGTGCCTGTTAATAATATCATAGTAAAGTTACCATTTAAAAGAAGCTCTGTAAGTTTCATCAACCTTAGATACCATGAGGATGACTTTGTAAATTCATTCAAAACTTATTTGCTAAATTTTCACAATGTGGGAAACCATATAGAACATGCAAAAGTGAATGTAGCAGAGGTTCCAAAACCCTACAATGACTCCAGGCCAAAGATTGATGCGATCAAATCTGTAACTACAGAGGAGACAGATCTCTCTCTCTCCCTCTCTCTGTTTTAAGAAACAATGAGTACTTCTGGTTCCAGTCAGTGTGAAGTTGTCTTATTTCTCCCATATCTCTCTTTTACAAGTAAAAGTCCCTGAATGTAACAAACATAGAAAGAGTGTGAAAGGTGACAAGGAGCAGACAGCTGTTTAGGGGGCTCAGGACTTGAGAAACATGAAATCACGTTCACTGGGCTTTCTTTGTGCCTCTTGAACAGCCCAGAAGCCTCCAAATTGGAACCACAAACAGGCAAGGACAAAAAAGATCCAGGAAAAGTCACCCTTTTCTAGCCAAAGAACTCAGAAAAGGGTTGTTTCTATCATAAAACACAAAGGCTTTTTGTCAGTATCCACTTTATTTCATACAAGCACTAATGGAAAACTGCCCTCCACCACCACTGAGGTTCCAATAGGGCTGAGAGGAGAAGCGATTTTTTTATCCAATCTCTGTGCCGTGGGAGTGGGCAGCAGCCCTCAGAGTTCCCCATCCAGTGCCTTCAACAGGAATGAGCAGGTTGTATTCTTTCATCCTCACTCAGCGGAAAGGAGCAGTGCCCCAACTGTTTTGGAAGAGGAGTATCAGAAGGGCAGAGCAGGGAGCTGATCTTCCTCCACTGCTCTTGGAAGCAGACAATGCTTTAATTCAGCTGCTGAAGTTGTGTCAGTGGGGCTGAGTAGGAAGGTGATATTCCACCCATGCTTGGCAGAAGCACACGGTTCTCTGATTCTCCCACCAGGATAAGGTCAGGAGAGTCTTGTCAGAATCTCAGCTTCCACACTCACCTGATGGCAACAATGTAACAAAGCTGCACAACGAGTGACAGTCACCACTTGCAGCACGCTGACTACCCAGTGATACGGGGCTCAGTGGTAGCTGAACTTCCACACCCCTAGACAGCAATGAGACTGAATGTGGCAGTCAGCGGCTGGGCTCAGCAAGGCTATTTCCCCTCCGTGCCTTATGTCAGCAGAGCTCACTGAGAAGCTGAGCCTCCAGCCTCACTTGGCAATCAATGAGTTAAAAAAAAAGCAATAAAGGTCATGGGATTTGGGGCTAGTAAGCAAACCACTTCCACCAGTCCTTATGTATGGAATCAGTGAGATCTGGGCTTATGTCCTCCCTGTAGCCACAAGGAAGTGTGAGTCAGCCCTCAGCATCCCCCGTCCTTGGCACTAATGGGGCACAGGGGGAAGATCAAGGCCCACCATTCTCATCAGCAATGCGGCAGTGGAACTCAGTGCCCCACTTCTGTTTAGGTAATTTTGGCAAGGCCAGCAGAAAGCTACCACACACAACCACCTGGCTTTCATACTACAACTGAACGGGGGGACTGTTTGCAAAAATAAAGATTAAATAATATCAGGGTTTTTGTAATATCCAAAATATCTGGGATACAATTAAAGAAGAAAAAATCTGTTGCGGTACTAACAAGAGTTTTCTTTCTATATACTACGAAGATGAATGACCATCCTAACAGAAAAAAAAATCTAATCAAAATATGCTGCCATATGAACAGATATTTCTCAAAAGAAAACATACAAGTCGGCAACAAACATCTGGAAAAAATGCTTAACATCACTAATTGTTCAGGAAATGCAAACCAAGACCACGAGATACCATTTCATACTAGTCAGAATGACTATTATTGAAAAGTCAAAAACAACGGATTTGGTGAGGCTGTAGAAAAAAGAGACTGCTTGTACACTACTGGTGGGAATATAAATTAGTTTGGCCCCTGTGGAAAACAATTTTGAGATTTCTCAAAGAACCAAAATGCAACCATTTGACCCAGCCATCCCATTACTGGCTATATAGCCACAAGAAAATAAATTATTCTACCAAAAAGACATATGCACACACATGTTTATTGTAACACTATTCACAATAGCAAAAACATGGAGCTAAACTAGGTGCCCATCCGTGGTGGACTGATGAAGCAAATGCATACCTGTACACCACGGAATACTATGCAGCCATAAATAAGAGTGAAATCATGTTCTGTGCAGCAAAACAAATGCAGCTGGAGGCCATTATCCTAAGTGAATTAACACAGGAAAAGAAAACCAATAGCACATGTTCTCACTTATAGGTGGGAGCTAAGCTTTGCTACTCATGGGCATAAGCTTTGGGTACTCATGGGCATAAAGATGGCAATAACAGACACTGGCCACTTGTAGAGAGACAAGGGAGGAAGGGACCAAGGGTTGAAAAACTACCTATTGTATACCATGCTCACTACCCAGGTAACAGGGTCAATCGTACCCCACACCTCAGCATCACAGGACATACGCACATAACAAACCTGCACATGCACTCCCTAAATCTAAAATAAAAGTTGAAATTATTCAAAAGAAGATGTCAACACTAAGATGAATCAGATGTTAGTATATTCAAAGATTTTCAAGCAGTCATGATGAAAATGTTTTAACAAGCAGTTACGAATTCTCTTAATGCAAATAAAAATACAATGATGTAAAAATTACTTTTAAAATGTAGAGATGGAAACTATATAATGCAGAGGTAGTAATTATCAGATTGAGCAGCCTCTAAATAGAGGAAGAAGTAAATTTTGAAGAAAATCACAGATTTTTTCCAAATTATGCTGATAACTGACTACTTAACATAAAGAATGAAAGCAAGAAAGCAAAAAAATGATATTTTCAAGTGCTTAAAAGAATATTTATGACCTGCAAAAGTTACACTACAAGAATGACTAAATGGTAGTTTTGAAGCAAGAGATATCTCAAAGAGAATCACGGATATTGTGATGGTTAATTTTATATGTCAACTTGACTGGACCATGGACTGCCCAGCTATTTGGTCAAACATTACTATGTGTCTGTGAGGCTCTTTTAAGACAAGATAAACATTTGAATTGGTGGACTGAGTAAAGAAGATTGCCTTCCTTAAGGCAAGTGGCCCTTATCTAATCAGTTGAAGGCCTAAATGGAACAAAAAGACTGACACTTCAAGCTGGGCGTAGTGGCTCACGCCTGTAATCCCAGCACTTTGGGAGGCCAAGGGGGGCAGATCATGAGGTAAAGAGATTGAGACCATCCTGGCCAACACGGTGAAACTCCGTCTCTACTAAAAATACAAAAAAACTAGCCGGGCGTGGTGGCATGTACCTGTGGTCCCAGCTACTCGGGAGCCTGAGGCGGAAGAATCGCTTGAACCCAGGAGGAGGAGGTTGCAGTGAGCCAAGATTGTGCCACTGCACTCCAGCCTGGTGACAGAGCAAGACTTGTCTCAAAAACAAAACAAAACAAAACAAAAAGAATGACACTTTCACAAGTTAAAAGAAATCTCCCCCTCCCCGGCCCCCCTTCTCATGATCTTGAGCTAGGATGTAAGTCTCTATTTGGTTGTGAATTTCAACAAAAACACTGGCTTTTCTTGGTCCTCAAGCCTGCAGGCTTTGGTTTAGAACTATACCTTCTGCTCTCCTGAGTCTCCAGCTAGCTGACTGTAGACCTTGGTACTTCTCAGCCTCTAAAATGATAAATGATATAAGCCCATTTCTTACTATCTATCTATCTGTCATCTATCTATCCATCTATATCTATCTGTTATCTATCTATCTTCTCATCCCTTATTGGTTCTGGAAAGCTGTGACTAATACAGATGTACAGAAAAGAATGAAGAACAATAAAAAACAATAGATAAGTGCCTTTTCAAGTTCAAGTATCTAAGCCTGTTCAATCTTAACAGAAAGGTTATAATAATATTGAATCTTTCCTAATGTAGTGAATCTTTTATAATGTAAGAGAGTACATTATAAAACGTAGTAACATGTACAGACTGTCAATAAAGTATCAACAAAATAAGAAAAAAGATGCATGTAACATTAAAGGACACAAATTGAACAGGCTAAAAAAAATCCACAACTCTTTGTAGAGAACCATCAAATAAGTAAGAACACAATATAAAACCCCGTCCAAAAGACTGGAAAGAATTAGCTTATTGGAACAGGTACCCATGAGCACAAACCTCCATGGGTATCAGTGCTGGGGCAGAAAATCCTGACCTGTGGCTGATGAATTGCTGCAGATATAGGGTGGACAAGTGTCAGATTTAAAATTCCAAAGGGCACAGTCGTAAGAGTGTCCCTGCTTTTGTGAGTTTTACCCATAGGAGGCCTACCAGGACCACATAGTAAATAAGAAAAATTCTTTCTTTACTTCCAATAAAGAGAGAGAGAAAAAAATAATTTTTTTTTTTGAGACAGGATCTCATTCTGTCCCCCAGGCTGGAGTTCAGTAGCATGATCTCAGCTCACCACAACCTCCACCTCCCAGGCTCAAGCAATTCTCCTGCCTCAGCCTCCCAATAGCTGAGATTATAGGCACCTGCCACCAGGGCTGGCTAATTTTTGTATTTTTAGTAGAGACAGAGCTTTACCATGCTGGCCAGGCTGGTCTCAAACTCCTGACCTCAAATACTCCACCTGCCTTGGCTTCTCAAAGTGCTGGGATTATAGGGACCCAGCCAACAATTTTTAAATCCTCCAGACCATTCTGTTTTTCTTAACAAGGCCTACCTCAGGAGAAACTCAGAGCTTAACCTCCTGGGGGAAAGAAAAGACCCCAAGCCAGCCTCCTGTAGCCATCCTCTCCCACCATAACGGTGAAGCAAACATTAGACACATGTTTGAAGTTCACAATCCAGGGGCACAGGCTCACCACAGGATGAGACCTGCCCACGGGACTATAAAATGCATCTCCTGCTATACCTCATTACTATAGCACTAGAGCCCTATGTATACAGTTTCTTTCACCCATTTCATCATGCCTTGCTCTCATGGAAAATCCATAAGGCATAAGGTAAACCATAAGGTAAAAATAACCAACCAACTGAAAAAACAAGCCAGTTTAACAGACCAATCAAGCATCAGAACCAAAGTCAAATATGACAAGAATGATGGCGTTATGAGGCCACGGGTTTTTTAAGACCGTAATCAACATGTTAAGGGCTTTAACCCAAAAATTAGACACCATCTAAAAACAGATGGACAATGTAATCAGAGAGGTGAAAATTCTAAAAAAGAATCCGAAAATTGCTTGAGATCAAATCACTGTACAGAAATGAAGACTGCCTCTAATAGGGGCACTGGCAGACTGAATGCCACTGAAGCATGAGTCATTGAGCTTGAGGTTATCCCAACAACCCTGAGGATATTTTAAAACTGAAAAGCAAAGAGAAAAAAGTAAAGTAAAAAACAACAAACTATCCAAAAACTGGGACAACTATGAAACATGTAACACACACGCAATGGGAATACCAGAGAAAGAGAGAAAATAATAGAAGTCATAGTAGAAGAGGCTGGGCATGGTGGCTCACACCTGTAATCTCAGCACTTTGGGAGGCCGAGGTGGGCAGATTACCTGAAGTTGGGAGTTTGAGACCAGCCTGACCAACATGGAGAAACCCTGTCTCTACTAAAAATACAAAGTTAGTCAGGCATGGTGGCGCATGCCTGTAATCCCAGCTACTTAGGGGGCTGAGACAGGAGAATTGCTTAAACCTGGGAAGTGGAGGTTGCAGTGAGCTGAGATCGAGCCACTGCACTCCAACCCGGGCAACAAGAGCAAAACTTTGTCTCAGAAAAAAAAAAGAAGTAATAATAGAAGAAACAATGACTAATAACTTCCCCAGTTTAACTTCTGACACCGGACCACATATCCAGGGAGCTCAGAGAACACCAAGCAGAATAAATGTCAAAAAAATCTATGCATACATATATTATATCCAAACTTCAGAAAACAAAGATAAAGAAAGAAATCTTGAAAGAAGCAGAGGAAAAGGAACACTTTATCTTGAGGAGCAATCTGACTTCTCCCCAGAAACAATGTAAGCAAGAAAAGAGTGAAATGAAATATTTTATTCATTGAGAGTAAAAAAATTCCACTAACCTAGAATTCTTGGCCTTGCAAAATTTTTCTTCAATCATGAAGGAGAAATACTTTCTAAGATGAACAAAAGTTGAGGGAATTTGTGGCCATCAGACCTGTCTCTCAAGAAACATTTTAAAAGTCCTTCAGACTAAAATAAAATGATACAGGTCAGAAACTCAGATCTACATAAGGAAAGGAAGAGCATCAGAAAATGAACATGAGAATGCAAACTAACTTTAATTCCCATTATCTGTAATTTATCTAACAGATAACTGTGCATTCAAAATAGTAATAACCACAGTTATTTGACTGCATATATAAAAATTATATATATTTATATAATTAAATAAAATGAACATACATATTTTATATATGAATAAAATAAATGACAACAACGACACAAGGGGCCAGAGGGTGAAATTAGGAATCTTTTGTTTTATAATAAGGCACTCGCACTCCATGTGATGTGGTCTCGTATTATTTGAAAGTGGACTTGGATCAGTTGTACAGTGATCCAAGTATATTGCAAACACTGGGGCAACCACTAAAAAGGCCAACAAATAAAAACAATAGCAATTATGGCAGATGTAATTCTAACTAAGTCAATAATCATTTCCAACGCCAGTCGTCCAAATATGCTAATTATAAGACAAAGATCGTCAGAGTGGATTGAAAAACCAGATTCAATTATATGTTGTCTACAGGGAACCTGCTTTAAAGATAAAGAAATATATGGATCAAAAAGCAAATGAAGAAAAAATATGCCATGCTAATACTTACCAAAAGAAAGTGAAAGTAGTGACATTCATTTCAAACAGAGAAGATCTCACTGCAAGGAATATTATCTATTAGGTATAAGCAAAGACATTATAAAATAATAAAGGGGTAAATACTCCAAGAAGACATAATAATCTTAATGTGTATGTGTCTAACAATGATGTCCAAATGGAAGACACAAAAGTAATAGAAATGCAATGAGAAATAGATGAATCGACTGTCATAGCTAGAGACTTCAACATCCTTCAGAAATGGACAGTCACAGAGGCAGAAAATCAATAAAGAAATATTTAAATTCAACATCTCCATCAATCAACTGGTTATGATTGACATCTCTAAATGATTTCATCCAACAACAGCAGATTATACATCTCTTCTTTAAGCTCACACAGAACATTCGCAAACGTAGACTGCCATGTTTCTGGCCACAGAAGATGGCTCAACAAATATAAAACAATAGAAATCATAAGGTGTCTGCTCACAGACCACAGTGAAATTAAACTAGAACTTCTAACAGAAAGATAGTGGGAAAATCTCCAGATACTTGATTATTAAACAATACACTTCTAAGTAACACATGGGTTAATGAAGATATATTTTGAAATATTTAAATAAAATTGAAAATAGAACTTTCCAAACTTTGTAGAATGTAGCAAAAGCAGTGCTTAGAGGAAAATTTATAACATCAAATGCATGCATAAAGAAGAAATATCTAAAAACTAGTAACAGAAAGCCAGTTAAATTCAAAGTAGGCAGAAGAAATAATTAAAATAATAATAAAGGAAGCTGTGGACACATATCCGAACATGAAATTTCCATTTAATTTTGCTGTGAACCTAAAACTACTGTAAATATAAATTTTATAAATTAAGGGAAAAAACACATACATTTAGCAACATAGAAATAGATATAGACACTTTCTTGGTGAATAAACAGTATTCAAAAATACTTATAATAATCACAGTATTTAATGGAAAAATTTGTAAAAATGTTCTTTTAAAAGGTCGACCATCATAAAAAACCTGTCTTTCCCATCTCTTTTATTCAGTGAGGCAAAGATTATTTTCATTTATTTATGAAAGACAAAATGATTTTTAAAAACTGCCATTATTCGCCAATTATATGACTGTTATATGTAGAAAATTTATAAAATTAGATAAATTGCTGCTATTTGAAATGAGTTATTAAGTCTATGTATTTTCATGACAATTTACCTTCCATCTAGCATAGTAGTAGGCATAGATAAGAGGCTTAAACATTCTCATTGATTCTAATGTTTAATGGCATTTATTTGGAGAACAGTGACTGATTTAGACGTTGTGTTCATATACTCTTTATAATTTAATGTTTAGCTGTTTGAAACTATGAGGAAACATTGAGGGGTTAGAGATAAAGAAGAGCTGGTCTGTACTTTATGTATTTCTATGACGTTTCAAGTACATTAGGAAAATTTTTCATGGAAATTAGAAAGCAAACATTTGACAGTAAAATTACAGAAAGCATTTAATTCTTAACAGAAAGAACATAACTTATAGCCTTATAGACTTAAACGGAAATAACTGTTTCTCTGGTCTGCCATTTCCTAGATGTTGATTTTGGACAAGTTACATAATTCCTGTCTCTGTTTCTGTCTTTCAATAGATAGATAGATAGATACATTCTATCTATATATGTATATTGTTAGATTGACTGAATATCAGAGAGGCATGCCTCTGAATTGTTATATCAGTTAAACTTACATTAAAATAGGCGCATATTACTGAAATTGAGAGAAGATGAATTAATCATTTAGCTTTTTATTTTTTTCATATGTCAATAAAAGTCTCAATTTTGGCAGTCCAGGATTCAACGTCTGCCTCAGCAATACTATTATGTACCTAGGTTCTTCTATATTTCTGATTTGCTATATTTTGCTGATTATTTTTATCTTCATGGAGGAAATCAATGGTTGCTTGATAGTCTTACTAGACCCTTTTCATCAAGATAACAATGATGATTCTGAAAGCAGCACCATCTAATGCCAGCACACATAATCTCCCCATTCTTATTATTAACTAGGATATTAGTTCTCTAACCCAAATTGAAACTTTGTGTAATAAGAAACCAGAGAAGAATACTTATTTTCAAACAACTAGCAGTGATTAGCCTACCTTAACCCTTAGATCAGCAATGCCCATGACCACTGCTCTTCCCATACACAGTACAAAGTCATTCTGGCCCCAAAGATAATAACCCTCCAATCTCATCTGCATACTGCATATAACTTAACACACATTTCTGGATTGTAGAAGTCTTTTCTGAAACGTTACTGTGGAAGTCAAACCACTAAGCCTTTTCATAGTAATTATTTTTTTCCTCTGACAAACGTGGTAGGATTGAACTTCTCCACCCAAACTTTGTGTGACCAAGGACATGTGAGGGGATGTAACATGTGTTACTTCTGGATTAAAGCCATAAGAGCCGGTACACATTTCACCATGTGCTCATTTTCCCTCTGTCACAACAAGAAAGGGGATTTTTATTTTACTTTAAGTTCTGGGACACAAGTGCGGAATGTTCAGGTTTGTTACATACGTGTACGTGTGCCATGGTGGTTTGCCGCACCCATCAACCTGTCATCTAGGTTCTAAGACACGCATGCATTAGGTGTTTGTCTGAATGCTCTCCCTCCCCTTGTCCCCCACACCCTGAGAGGAACAGTGTGTGATGTTCCCCTCCCTGTGTCCATGAGTTCTCATTGTTCAGTGTGCCACATATACACCATGGAATACCATGCAGATATAAAAAATAATGAATGAATGTCTTTTGCAGGGACATGGATGAAGCTGGAAGCCATCATTCTCAGCAAACTAAATCAGGAACAGAAAACCAAACACTTCATGCTGTTACTCACAAGAAAGGGGACTTTCAAGAGGGTGGTTAGTGCATCAGCCTGGGTCTAAAAGGAGAGTGACATGAAGCAGAGGTTCCTGATGGCTGTGCTGAATATATAACAACAAAGAAATATTGTTTGTGGTGTTCTCAGACACAGACTTTCGGGAATTGTTGGTTACCTGATTAATTTAGAAGTTGGCTTTGATGACTTCTGTGTGCCTGAAATAGAGGCCTAAAATGTGAGACACTGACTTCATACGCAGTGGCAGGTAATAAAGAAAGCTGTGTTGAAGGCTGGCCTGATGGTGACCCTTTTCTGCAGTGGGAAACGTTTGCTGAAGCTCTTGCCTGGGATATCTTGGAAGGTTGATAATGTATTCAGTTAATCTGTAATTTTGGGCCGGGCGCCCTGGCTCACGCCTGTAATCCCAGCGCTTTGGGAGGCCGAGGTGGGCGGATCACCAGGTCAAGAGATCGAGACCATCCTGGCAAACATGGTGAAACCCCGTCTCTACTAAAAATACAAAAATTAGCTGGGCGTGGTGGCGCGCGCCTGTAATCCCAGCTACTCAGGAGGCTGAGACAGGAGAATTGCTTGAACCCGGGAGGCGGAGGTTGCAGTGAGCCGACATCGCGCCACTGCACTCAGGTCTGGCGCCTGGCAATGGAATGAGACTCTGTCTCAAAAAAAAAAAAATTAATCTGTAATTTTAAGTAAGAGGTTGATCAAACAGAACATACATGGTAAGAGTTGATCACAGCAAATCGCAGTTGAAAAGAAACTGTAACATACAAGCTCAAAGAAGGGGTGGCTGGTTTACAGGAAGGACTGAGAAGGGATAGGGCAAGGGCGAATCAATCTTTTGGCTTCCCTGCGCCACATTAGAAGAAGAGGAATTGTCTTGAACCACACATTAAATGCACTAACTCTGTTGATAGCTGATGAGGTAAAAAATAAGTAAATCGTGAAAAAACTCTCCTAATGTTTTAAGAAAGTTGATGAATTTGTGTTGGGCTTCATTCAGTGCCATCCTGGGCTGCATATGGCCTGCAGGCCATGGGTGACAAGCTTGGCTAGAGCAACTCAAACAGCTGCAGAATTACAGAGCTTCATATGCCAGTTACATCTTAACCCCTAACCTATAAAAAACAAAAGTAAGCAAGGGAGATTAAAAGCATATAGTTTTTCAGGCCAAGATGGAGTAGCTCTATTCCTTCCAAGTCTTCCCTTTTACAAATAAAAGCCCTGAACACAATGCAGAAAGCCACCACAGAAGACTGAAAAGCAAGAAGAAGAAGGTAAGCCGCCTGAGGGTCTTGGGACTTGAGAAATGCAATGGCCTTGCGTTCCTGGGTTTTCTCATTGCTCCGCCTGCATCCCAGGGAGGTACAACAAAAGTCTCCTAACTGGAGCAGCCAGAAAGCGTATACAAAAATTGTTCCACAAAAGCCTGTACCCCTAGCAAAAGGACTGGAAAAGTAGTAGACTAAAATACAGAATTTTTTTTTTTGGCAATATTTGATTAACTCAAACCAAGTACCAATGGAATAAAAACTGCCCCTGCTGAAGTTTTTGTGTGACCAAATGGAAAGTTGATTTTTCACCCCAGGCCCTGGTCCCATGGAAAAATGGGCACACGATGCTCCCATTTAGTAGTATCTGGAAAGCCCAACAGAAAGATGAACATAAACTAAAAGATAAAAGGAGAAGTAAACACATCTACAATAAGAGTTAGGGGCTCCACAGCATTTAGAAGAACTCATGAACAGAAAATCAGCAAGGATATAGAACCCTTGAGCAATACAGTCAGCCAACAGGATATTAACACACATATAGAACAGACCGCCACAGCAGGTATACGTGTTTTTTTAAAAAGCCCATGGAGCATATACCAAGCAAGATCATACCTTGCTTCACAAAACAAAATTCAAAAGATTAGAAATCATACAGAATATATTATCTGACCACAATAGAATCAATGTAGAAATCAATAATAGCAGAAAATAAACCACAAAACCCAAACACTTGGAATTTACTGATACATATCTAAAAAATCTATGGGTTTAAAAAAAAACTTAAAGGGATTTTAAAGCAATATAGAACTCAATGAAAATGAAAATAAATTATATTAAGTAAATGAGAAGCAGCCAAAGCAGTGCTGAGAGGAATTGTTTTTTATAGCACTAAGTGCTTATATTAAAAAAAGGAAAGGTCTCAAAGCACTCATCTAAGTTATTATAGTGAGGAAATAGAAAAAGGAAAACAAAATAAACCATTGTAAAGCACAAAGGAAAAAAAGTTTAGAGAATCAACAAAATTCTTCAAAATACAAGAAAACAATTGGGAAAATACTACAAAAACTATTTTTGCAATAAAATTGATACAACTCTAGCAAGACTAGCAAATAAAAAGGTAAACACACAAATCACCATTATGGAATATGAGATATCACTTCAGATTCTGCTTTCATAAAAAATAGGGATACTATAAATACCTTTTTATCATAAATTCATCAGCTTAGTAAAAATAGACTGATTCCTTGAAACTGCAGACGATCAAAACTCAGCCAAGATAAAATGATGATCTGAATATTTTTGTCAATAGGCTAAAAAAGAAAGATTATGTAAGCATATCAATGTCAAAAGTTTTTGCAAAATCCAAATCCAACTATAATGAAATAAAATAAAATAAAAACTTTAAATACACTGGAAAAAATAGATTTCATTAACATGATAAAGAACATCTAAAATATGATAATATGATTTAATAATGAAAGACTGAATGCTTTTCTTTAAGATTGGGAATAAAAAAAGAACATATGTTTTTAGCAATCTTTCAACATAGTACTGAAATTCTTGCTAGCATGTTAAAGCAAGAAAAAATTAAGTAAAAGTCATGTACATTGTGAAGAAAGAAATAAAATTGTTGTCATTTGTAGATAACAGGATTGCTACACAAAAAACTTCAAAAACTCTAGCCAAAAAAATTCTAGAACTATTAAAAAAAATTGGTCATTACTGGTACAACCTCAACACATGCAAAATAATCACAATATTATATATAAATAGCAAACGTGGTGACTGAAATCAGAAGACAATACCATTTTATAATAACTCCTAAGAAAATAAAGTAAATAAGTTTAAATCTATGATGCCATTTACACTATCTATACATAACAAATTATAAAACATCAATGACACACGTTAGAGAAGACATAAATAAATGATAAGGCATGCCATTTTCATGGAGTGGATAACTTGGCATAGTAAAAGTGCCAATTCCCTCCAAATTCATCTTTAAGTTTAATACAATAACTATCAAAATCCTACTAAGAATTTTATAGACACAATTATTCTAAAATTTACATGGAAATACATACATTCTATATAGCTACCAAAAATGTTGACAAACAAGGATAAACTGAGGCCAGGCAAGGTGGCTCACCCCTGTAGTCCCAGCACTTTGGGAGGCCGAAGTGGGTGGATTACTTGAGCCAACAAGCTCAAGACCAGCCTAGGCAACATGGTGAAACTCCATCTCTACAAAAAATGCAAAAATTAGCTGGGCACAGTGGAGCATGCTAGTAGTCCCAGCTGCTTGGGATGCTGATGTGGGAAGATTGTTTGAGCCCAGGAGGTGGAGGTTGCAGTGAGCTGAGATTGTGCCACTGCACTCCAGCCTGGGTGATAGAGTGAGACCCTGTCTTAAAAGAACAAAAAAGAAGAATGAAATGGAACAATAGGACAAATCATTCTACTGTATGTTAAGGGTTAACATAAAAATACAGGAATCAAGAAAATATGTTATTTGTATAGAAAAAAAGCATATAAATCAATGGAACAAAACAGTGAACTCAGATAGGCTCCCACAAATGTGCCAAATTGATTTTTGACAAGATGCAGTATTGCCCTTTCTGAAAATAGTGCTGGAGTGTTTGGATATCCACAGGCAAAACAGTGAAGCATGACTTAAATCTAACATTTAAAAAAAACTCAAAATAGATTATGAACTTAATGAAAAAAACTATAAAACTTTTAGAAAAAAATAGAGAAAATACTTAGGAATTTTTCTAGTCTGAGATGAAAAGTTTTTACACTTGACACCAAAGCATTATCCGTAAGAGGAAAAAATGGTCAGTTTGGCTTCATAAAAAAATGCTTGTTCTGGGAAAGAATATGTGAAGAGAATTAAAAAACACACAATACAGATTGGGAGAAAACCACATAAATAACAAAGAAATAGTATCTAGAATACATTAAGAACAGCCATCATTCAACATCCAAAACAATTCAGTTAGGAAATGGGCAAGGAACATGGTAATATTTAACCAAAAGGATAGGCATATGGCAAATAAGCTCAGGAAAATATGTTTATTATCATTAGCTATTACAGAAATGCAAATTAGGCCCTGCTTGATGGCTCACACCTGTAATCCCAGCACTTTGGGAGGCCAAGGAGGGTGGATCACAAGGTCAAGAGATCAAGACCATCCTGGCTAACATAGTGAAACCCCGACTCTGCTAAAGTATATTAAAAAAAATATCAGCTGGGCATGCAGGTGTATGTCTGTAGTCCCAGCTACTTGGGAGGCTGAGGCAGGAGAATTGCTTGAACCCGGGATGCGGAGGTTGCAGTAAGCCGGGATTGCACCACTGCACTCCAGCCTGGCACCTGGTGACAGAGCAAGATTCTGTCTCAAAAAAAAAAAAAAAAAAAGAAATGCAAATTCAAACCACGTTGAGATATGATTATACACTTATCAGAATGACCAATAGTCTAACATTACTTGCTGGTCAGGATGTAGAGAGACTGGGTCCCTCATACATTGCTTGTTGGGATGTAACATGGTATACCTAATCTGGAAAATATTTTGGCTTTTTCTTTTTTTTTTTTTACAAACCTAAACATGCACTTCCCTATGATCTAGCGATTACACAGTTAAACATTTAATTCCAGAGAAATGAGACTTATCTTCCCACAGGAAACATATATGAAAATGCTATGGAAGATTTATTTTTAATAGCCATAACTAGAAACAAACCAAATGCCTTTCAAGTAATGAACAGTTAAACTGTAGCACATCTATACCATAGAATGCTGCTCAGCAATGAAAAGGATGGACTGTTGAAATATACAACTCAAAGGCATTACTCTGAGCAAAAAGAGATCATATCAGAAGTTTATGTACTATATCATTCCATATTCTTAAACTGACAAAATTATAGAGTTCTAAGACAGTTTAGTGATGGCCAGTGGCTAGGCAGGCAGAAAGGGAGAAACATCCAAAATAGAATTATTCTATATCTTGACGGTGTTGGTTGGTCACACATCTACACATGAGATAAATTTGCATAGAATGAAATAGACACACATCCACACAAAGATACACAAATGAATACATGTAAAACTGGTGAAATCTGAGGAAGGTAGATGGGCTGTATCTGTTAATTTCCTGACTGTGATGTTTTACTACAGGGATGCAGGATGTTACCTGGGGTAAGCTGCCTCAGAGAATACACAGTCTTTGTTTATCACTTCTCACTACTGCATTTGACTCTAAAATCATCGCGAAAACCTTTAACATTAAACTTTGCATTAGGAATTAATCTGAGGGTCTCACTGCTATCCACTGCAAAATCCTCTAAATCAGTAAGGCCATCTCAAGACCAACACTTAAGTTGTGGCATACCCTGGGCTTCTATTTTACCTTATTAGTCAGCCACAGTATCCAGAGCCATCCTTAACTACAGGAGAATGTCGGTAAGAGGATATTTTTATCTGGGCATATTACTGGTCTCCAAATAACTTTTTTTAAAGGAATAAGGTAGAAATTTATACCACAGTTCTCATTAGAAATACTTAATTTGGTCAATCAACCCTATAGGTTATTTAATGAATAAACTATATCAAAGCAAAAGTAATAGAGCCCATCAAAGAAAGCAGTAGCACTCTAACTAAATTTAGTCTTCCATGATTGTGTGATACCAATCAAGCGTGGATTTTAGTCACATAAAAACATAGTCCTTCTCAAGTTATTTGATATATTCATAATCAACATGTGTATAAAATATCTAGACTTTAAATTTCAATCAGCCAAATTACAGTATGGAGAAAGGGCTATCTGATGATGGAATTTAAAAGACATTTTTTTTTTACTTAAGTTAGATGCTTAAAATCTACTTTGTAAAGATCTCACTTCAATAAACTTCAGAAGTTTGTAATTAACTGAAATGTTACTACCTTGGAATTAGTAATATATCTATCCTCTAGGAAAACAATGATACAATCACAGTTGTCTGTTCCTTTACCTTTTCTGAATGGTCAAGCATGAAAGGCTATCTTCTTTTTGTTTAAAAGTAAATGGAGAATATAATTTATACATGTCTTTATAATGAGAGGGGTCATAAAAGGGCTGCTCTCTAGGCACAAGAGTGTATTCAAGAAATACAGAAACACTTCGTGCCCTTGCTTGAGTAGCTAAGACCAACATGCACAGAATTGTAACATGTATTTAATTAACAGTTCATGCATTTCCTTGTGTCGCATTATTTCAGTAATTTCTACAACATCTCTTGAGTATGTTCTGGACATCTCACAGGTCACAGACACCATCGTATTTCCCATTCTTGAGGAATTCAGAAACAAGCAATGAGGCTGACAGTCAAGTACTTGGAAGACCATATTCTGTAAGCTCAGTTAATGGTGAGCATAGAAATTTGTCTCATCAGAATGATCTTGCTCTCCTTCTCTTTCTGTGACTCTGCCTTCTGACATTGGCAGCTGGAAGCTTAGGTTCAGGTTAGATGACTTACTAATAATCAAGGAATAAAATGATTATTCACCAGTTTTCTGACCCTTTCCCCGAAAACAATTTAAATGTAAAATTGGAATGCATACATTTATTTACTATTCATTTATTCAGCAACTATTTATGGAGCACCTATTTTATGAGAGATATTTCACCATTACTAATAAATTCAGCCTCAAACATCTCACTTGTTTATTCAAAGTCATTATTTTTGTCTTCAAAAAATTCCTATCTTGAATTTTGATAAAAAGAATTCTTTATTTTATAAATATTCACAGGGCTTTTGTGAGCAGTATATATCATTAATCAGATACAATAAAAATCAAATTTTCCTGAAAGGCCTAAATAATGCACTGTTCACATATTAACTGTAAGGGAACTAAAGATTTTGAATGAATAGAGACATAATCAGTGACTGGGGAACATCTATTATATTCAAACTTTTGTGCTTCCAATTTGATCCCGAGAGAGTACTAATGATAGCTGTATTTTAAAGATGAATGAACCTGTTTAATATATATAGATATAACATTTATTTTTCTTATTTATTTATTTATTTATTTATTTATTTATTTATTTATTGTTTGAGACAGACTCTTGCTCTGTCACCAGGCTGGAGTGCAGTGGCACGATCTCTGCTTATTGCAACCTCCACCTCGCTGGTTCAAGTGATTCTCCTGCCTCAGCCTCCCGAGTAGCTGGGATTACAGGCATGAGCCACCATGGCCAGCTAATTTTTGTATTTTCAGTAGAGACAGGGTTTCACCATCTTGACCAGGATGGTCTCTTATCTCCTGACCTCATGATCCCCCTGCCTCAGCCTCCCAAAGTGCTGGCATTACAGGCATGAGCCACTGTGTCCGGCCGAACCTGTAATATATTTGATGATAGATATATAAAGTTATTGACACACAGCCAGTAGGAGGCAGGGTGAATAATGAATTAGCAGCTTGCTGCCTAGGACCCACACGTTTACCTCATACCATTTGCACTCAAACTTATCCTAGAAGTAGAGCGTGCATCTTGTTTTTGCTGTTCGACCACCTGTCTGCCTCTCACTTAATCTTCATGACAACCCTGTGTGGGAGACAACACTTTAAAAACTTTGTTGAAATCAGAGCTCAAGTGTTTAGAAACAGTTGTGATATCACAGAAAAAGCAGCTGGTGAAATCAAGCTTTGAACCTAGGTTTGCTGAAGCCCTCTTTAAACCACTGCCTAAGGCAAGAGAATATGAATGTCTGGAGTGAAAAAATACATTTATGGATAAATCTGTATGCCTCACAATCCCATTACACATCAAATATCAGGGTAAACTGGATAATACATAAAAATTGTTTGAAAACAATTGTTTCAATAGTAGCATCAGGCTTTTCTACTCTGTGCAACAGAGCAAAGATCAACTTGATAATTGTGTAGCTGACCAGAATATTTGATAATAAAAAGAGTTCATGGGAGGAGAAAAAATATAAGGAAACAAATGAAAGGTGTAAGATATTCACCAAATATTTTTTTCAAAATATTTTTAAAATAAAACAAGCAAAGATGTATTATCACCTAATTTTGATAAATCAGAAACAATTATCAAATAATTCATAATTATTTGTCCTTGCATTGTGATTAGATATCCAATATTCCTTGAATTTTCTCCCTTTTTATTTTGAATTCGTATTTTACCTCCTCAATACGTAAATCTTTGCTGAACAAACATTCTGAATATTCTAATATCTAACACTCAGAGCTTATTTTTGTTTTCATCAAACAGAGATTTGGAACTCACGGTATAACTCAATAGATATTGATATGAACTTTCCTTGAAATTGTTTTGTGTTTTTTGCCAGTTATGAGCAATAAAACATCTGTGAACTCCCTAAACGAAAACACATTGAGAAGTGTGTGAACATATACCTTTTTGCCTCCTGAGTCTATCGTCTTCAGAAAGGAAAATAAAAATCACCTTGAAAGTGTGTTGTGCCTGGCACAGAGGCTGATGCCCAGGGACGGTGTGGAACCACTCTGCACTATAAGATTCATGCCTCCTCATGCTTTTTGCTTTCAATTTTTTCCTAATAACACTTGTATTTGAACTGTACCTAGACAAGAAACCACAAATATTAAGAAATAGTTTTCTTTCAATGAGATCGCAGCACAGTGTAAGGAACCATTACTTTACAGTCTCAGAAGCCTAACTTGGAACGTGGGCATTTTCACCAATTAGCTTTGTGACCCTGCTACTTAGCCCACCTTTATCTCCATCAATTCACTCAATTTAACAAATACCTAATGACTTCCTGCAGCCGACCTCCACTATGACAGACCTCAGGGAATCAAAGAATGCTAAATAGCCCGTACCCTTAGGGCTGCAGATGTCAGCAGGACAGGTTAGATTTTCAAAGAAAATGTGCCATGGGTAGTAAAAAGTAATGCTGTATGATACAATTATGCATCAGTTCAGCAGAATCCAATGAATGAAAGTGATACCGACCAAAAGAATGAACAGAATTTGTATAGAGTGATGACCCTTGAATTAAATTATGAAAATAAATATGAGTATGAGGTGGACTTTCAAGGAGAGAAAGTAGTGTTAGCAAACAAATTGTGTATGAAGGCATCTTCAAGTGGGTTGATTTGCTGGAAGATGGGAGTATGTGCATGTGGGAAGGGGAGAGGGTGAAGTTGATGAGGGGCTGGGAGAGAAAGGCGGGAATGAGATGACAGAGGACTTTTCATTCCAGACTAAAGAGCATGGGGAAAGCATTGCTCTATAAGCATTTACGAGCCAAAGAAAACACGAGTGCAGGGATACATGAAGGCACAGTAGCCTGGACCAGGGAAGTGGGCATCTTAAGGATAAATACATCTATTAGAACCTACATGTTTAGGGATAGGACGTTGAGGTCTCTTAAACCCTGCTGGCCCTAGTTTTTCTCTGTGAAGGAGGGGACATGATCATCTCTCTTCAGAGAAAGAGAGAGAGAGACAAGGAAAATGAACACAGGGGAAGGGGAGGGTTGGAAAGAAGAGGGAAGAGATGAAAGCGGAGAAAGAGGTAAAGAGCCAGCAGTCAAGGCGCAGCTGAGGTTGCCGATGAAAGACTGGTAATGGCCAGTCCACACACTCCGTAAGCTCCTCTGATAGCACTCACACACCAAGCTTTAGGAAGGGAGGTATATTTTCCATGGATCCAAAGCTGCCTTGAAAAGGCTCAGCTCAGTCTGAGTATCTTCTTCCTGTGGAAGTTATTTCTGTTTATAAACTGAAGAATTCTGTGCTTATTCTTGAAGTTTGGTTACCGATTCATAATATTGAGTATTGAATTGTTTTCGTTCTGGGGATAGATGAAACGAGTTTGATTTTTAGATTTAATTATTTCTTTATTTTAGGGAAAAAATATACTTTTAAAAATACTTTACCTTTCATTCATTGGTTTCTTCACTTCAGGGCTTAAACTTATATTGAATTGACTCCCTATAACATCATTAAATGTATGTTGAATATCCTTCCACTTAAAATACCCTTCTTCTATATTTTCTTCCTTTTTTTTTTTCACTTTATGTCTTTCAGTTAATGGAATTAATTCAAGCTATGAGAGCATTTCAATTTTAAGCTTTGTCTAGTCTATTGTTTAATGTTTCTGAGTTATTTCCAACCCATAATCTGCCTTGGTCCTCAAATTATTTTCTTATGAAATCCCTTTTGATCTCCCTTTTAATTTTCTTACACTATTTCACCTTTTAGTCTTTGTTCTTACTGAATTCATGTCTTCTTCCGGACTCCTAAATTAAAAAGGACTTATTACGCATCTTTCTTTTTCACTCAGAATATGTATAGAGGGAGTACAGAATGGCTTGTTTAATTGTTGAGTGCCTGCTAAGCTGCTTTCCTTTCAGTTGTAATATATGTGCATAATTACAAAGCTGTTTCTTTTCATCTTGTTCATGCTTCATGTTGGCAGCTCCTTTTAGACATTTTACATACTTTAATTTGCTCTCTCCTCATTTTGCTGAGGCCTGTCTTCCCCCAACTGCAGTATGACAGCTAGGCATCATCTTCATTGCCTAATATTTGTCACAAATGAGCAGATGGGTGAGCGGTCCCCTGCCTTCATCATCTGTTAGAAAAATGGTGTTTGAACTACCTTTTGGCAATTTGGGGAAGTGTCTTGCCTCAGGTGACTCCATCTCCTTGTGGAGTATCCTTTCCCTGTGAAAGGGAGCTGTGCCCTTTGGATCATTTCAGTCATATAATAGGAGTGGAGCTTGGCCATTTTTCCCCTTCTGAGACCCTGAGTGTTTCCAGGGTTTTTCTGTGCTCTGATTTTGAAAAATTCTAGGTTAAATATTTCTTGGCCTACATGCCTTTCCCTTAATCTGCTTATCTTCCTATTAGAGCAATGGTCCCAACCTTTTTGGTACCAGGGACCAGTTTCATGGAAGCCAATTTTTTTCACTAACTGGCGGGGATACGGGGATGGTTTTTAGATGAAACTCTTCCACCTCAGATCATCAGGCATTAGATTCTTGTAAGAACCAGGCAACCTAGATCCCTTGCATGCGCAGTTCACAATAGGGGGCTCACACTCCTATTAGTATCTAAATGCCTCTGTTGATCTGATGGGAGGTGGAGGTCAGGCAGTAATGCTCACTTGCTGCTGGGGCTGCTCACCTTCTGCTGTGCGACCCTGCGGTTGGGGACTCCTGTATGAAGTTGTATCAATGAGAATTTGTAAGTGTTGACATCTCAAGTACTATCAAAGAATAGAAACTGGAGAAGTGGGGATGATCCTGCTTGAATCTTGTGTTTCTGTCCTTAATTAAAAATTTCCCACATTTGTACAAGGGCTGCCTTTGGTCTGGAGGCTGAGAATGTTAGGAATTAATGGCATTTGGGTTAACCCTGCAAACCCTGAGTCCTGCCTGATCTGACAAGGATCTACACAGGTCAAGGAAACTCCTGCTGAAAGAAGTTTTTATGCTAGAGCACTGTCTGCATTTCTGGAACCTTTCTGATTTTGAGGGTTCTGTTCTAAGTTGAATTGTGGCCCTCTAAAAAGATATGTCAAATTTCTAACCTCTGGCATCTGTGATTATGACTTTGTTTAGAAATAGATTATTTGCAGATGCAGTAAAGTTAATATGACATCATTTAGATTAGACTCTAAATCCAATGACTGGTGTCCTTATAAAGAGATATTTGGAGAACTCAGGCAGAAGTCAGCCAAAGGAGGATGGAAGCAGAGAACAAAGTGACACTGCCATAAACGGGAAAACGTGGAGCTACCAAAAGCCGAAAGAAGCAAGGAAGGGTTCTTCCTAGAGCCTGCAGAGGTGGCATGGCCCTGCCAGAATCTTGATTTTGGACCTCTAGCCTCCAGAACTGTAAAATAGTACATTTATGTTGTTTTAAGCCACTCAGTTTATGGTAATTTGTTACAACAGCACTAGGAAACAGATGTGGTGTCCCAGGAGTTTTCTATGAATAAGAGGCTGTGTAGGTCATGGACGAAAGCTTAAGTATATTACAAGTTTGATTGTGCCATTTTGTCACTGAGTGTATACTTGAATAATTAACATGACTTCCTTGAGGCTATTTCTGTAAAATGGAAATAGCCAAACCCAGGTTATAAAAAACTGAGAGAACATATGTAAAGTGGTAGGTACTGTGCTTGCTCTCCCCCAGGTACTCATTGAATAATAGGCCTACATCTTTAGAAGGGATTAACCACACAACTCACCAAAATTATTATGAAAATTCAATGAGATAAATGCAAAGAATGTTGCTACAACATAGTATTTCTTACATCTTTCTAAATTTTATCTCTAAAGTTATGGTTACAATAGTTTTCTTTGTTCATTGAACAGTTATTTCATGACTATCTATGATGTGCCAGGCACTGCGCTCTGCACTGGAAATGCAGTGGTAGATTGTAGAGACACAGCCGTGATCTTATGAAGTTTGCACTCTATGAGAGTGACAGACAATAAAAAGCATACCAAAAAAAGCACAAATATTTTAGTGACAACTTATGAACTGTATTTCCCTCCAAAAAGCATGTCTATAAAAGATAATGAGAGGGTCTAAAGTGGATAAAGAGCTCTCTGATAACATGACCTACAAGCTGAAGTCTAAAGGATGAGAAGGAATGTTCCAGACAAAGATAAAGAAATGGGTGAAGAAATGGGAGGGGAGATGCATCTGAAAGCAGGCCACATAGCAGAAGACCACCAGGTAAGGAGGAGTGATATGAGATGAAGTTGTGGGTTTCATCAAGACTCAGATGACAAAGAAATATCTCTATGTCTCAATAATCACTTTGGGTTTTATTAATATAATGATACCCCTTGAAGGATTCAAGTCGAAGCATCACTGTTCAATTTATTAATTAAAACAATTGCATTTGTTTTATTGTCTATGTGGAGGGTAGATCTGAGAAAGACACAAGAGGAAACTGAGTCCAGTAAGGTTATTATGGCAATTCACTGAGAGATGGTGATGTACTTGGAAAATTTGATAGTGGATGGATTTAAATAATGTACAAAGTGAGATATTCTTGATCTTATGAAATGACAGGACTTGAAGAATTGACTGTGAGGTGAGAGGAAGGAGCATAAAGGATTATGTCTCTGTTTTGGGCATAACTAGCTTAGCAGATCAGAATTACATTTCCTGAGAACTGAATTAGAGAAGGCAGGGATGAGAATGAGTTAGGATGGAGGGTAGGATGGAGAAATTATCTTTTGGACATGCTATTTTTATATGCCCATGGACATCAAGAGGGTGTGTCAAGTAGAAGTTGAATATACGTAAGACAGAGAAATCAGAACACCAACATGAGCTGCTAATTAAGCCAAGAAAATGGCCAAGAAACCCTATGGAGAGGAAAAAAAGAGTAAGATGATGGAGGCACTGGGTTAGGCTTCGGAATGTGCAATGTTTAGCAGTGAGACCCAGTAGCTAGAAGAAGAGATTGACCAAGATCCCAGGAGCTTGGGGGGAATCCAAGGGAAACCAATAGAGTTGCTGTTTTGGAAAAGAGAACGTGTCTGCCACGCTGAAGCTGCAGTTTTAGTAGATGAGCAGAGTGGACTGTGCTGTACAGCTGCCACAACAGTTGTTAGTGGTATAAAAAGAAGCAGTTTTGGTTATGTGGTGGGAAAAAAAGCCAGTTGTGGTGCTTTAAGAAATCAGTAAATCAAAAAGTTCAGAGATTACTTGGGGCAGGTCTTTAAAGGAGGATACTCTTAAGGTTAACAAAAAATGGGTAGTAGGTACAAGGGCAAGAAGGGTAAAGACAGGAATGTTATTTAAGGAAGTGGGGACTAACTATACATGTATAAGATTCCAGAATTTATTAAGTAGAATAGGAGAACATGGTGATACAGAAGAAAAGTTTAGTTTAACTAAAAATGTGAAGATTGAGAGAAGGCAATAGAGGAAGGGATGCATAGAACCCACAGAGAAGCGAGTTTTTAGAGGAGCAATTATGCTTATCTCCATTTTGACACACAGAAAAGGGTGCTACAGACACCAGGGACCTCATTCATTTTGATGGAAGGAAAACAAATAGTTTCTATTTGTTGCCTCTGTTTTCCATTAAAATATGAAATCTGGCCGTTAGCAGATGAGTGAGAAAACTTGGTGTCTCAAAACAACTACCAACTATTTTATTAATTCATAATTCTGTGGGTAAGTAAATTAGGCTGGACTCCTCTAGGCCATTCTTCTGTTAGCCTTACTTTGAGTCAATGTGCACATATAGCTATCTGGGAGGTCAATCAATTGGGGTGAATGAGGTAGTAGCCTTACTAATAAGATTGACTGTGTAATGAGCTGTTACAGCTGAGCTGGGGCCACATACCTCCAGCAGTCTAGTGCTGGCTTTTTGACATGGCAACCCGATATAAGAGGAGCAGGAGACAAAACAAGCCCCTATGAGCAGGTGTTTATGGGGATATCCCTCTTGCTGCTCTGCTGATAGTGAGTTCTCATGAGGTCCAGTTGTTTAAAGTGTGTAGCACCTCCCCCTTCTCTCTCTCTCCTGCTCTGCCATGTGAAGGTGTACCTGGTTCCCCTTCACCTTCCACCAAGATTTAAAAGTTTCCAGAGGCCACTCTACCAATGCTTCCTGTATAGCCTGCAGAACCATAAGTCAATTAAATCTATTTAATTTATAAATTACCCAGTCTCAGGCAGTTCTTTATAGCAATGTGAGAACAGAAAATTGGTATTGGGAGTGGGGCATTGCTATAAGTTTACCTGAAAATGTGGAAGCAACTTTGGAACTGGGTAACAAGCTGAAGTTGGAACCGTTTGGAGGGACCAGAAGAAGACAGGAAAATGAGGGAAAGTTTGGAACTTCATAATGACTTGTTAAATTGTTGTGACCAGCTGCTCATAGTGATATGGACAATAAAGTCTAGGCTGAAGTAGTCTCAGATGGAGATGAGGAACCTATTGGGAACAGCAGGAATGGTCACTTTTGTTATGTGTTAATAAAGAGGTTAGAAGCATTGTCCTCCTGCCCTAGAGATCGGTGGAACTTTGAAATTGAGAGTGATAATTTAAGGTATCTTGCAGAAGAAATTCCTAGGCAGCAAAGCATTCAAGATATGGACTGACTGCTTCTAACAGCATATGATTATATGTGTAAGCAAAGAAATGATCTGAAACTGGAACTTACATTTAAAAAGAAAGTAGAACATAGAAGTTTAGAAAATTTACAGCCTTACTGGGTGTTAGAAAAGAAAAACCCATTACTTAGAAGGAATTCAAGCTGGCTACAGAAATATTCATAAATAAATAAATATGGGCTGGCTCTGTGTCACCACCCAAATCTTATCTTGAATTGAACTCCAAATTATAATCTCCTTGTGTTGGGGGAGGAACCTTGTGGGAGGTATAATAGATCAAGGGCATGGTCCCACTATCCTGTTCTCATGTCAGTGAGTAAGTTCTCATGAGATCTGATGGTTTTATAAAAGGCTTTTCCTCTTTCACTCTACACTTCTGTCTCCAGTCACCACACAAAGAAGGACATGTTTGCTTCACCTCCCATCATTATTGTACGTTTCTTGAGGCTCCCCAGCCATGCAGAATGGTGAACCAATTAAACCTCTTTCCTTTATAAATTGCCCAGTCTTGTGCAGTTCTTTATAGCAGTGTGAGAACAGAGCCAAATATTAACAGCCGTAACAAAAGGCATTTCAGAGACCTTTGTGGCAACCCCTCCCATCACAGTCCCAAAGGCATAGGAGGGAAGAAGGTTTTGTGGGCTGGACTGAGGGCCCTGCTGCCCTGCACAACCTCAGGACACTTTTCCCTGTGTCCTAGCTGCTCCAGCTCCAGCCGTGACTAAAAGGGCCCCAGAAACATCTCAGACTGCTGCTCCACAGGATGCAAACTGTAAGCCTTGGTGGCTTCCATGTAGGATTAAGCCTGCATTTGTGCAGAGAGCAAGAGTTGAAGTTTGGGGGCCTTCACCTGTATTTCAGAGATTGTATGGAAATACCTGCATATGCAGGCAGAAATCTGCTACAGGGGCAGAGCCCTCATGGACAAACTCTACTAAGGGAGTGTAGAAGGGAAATGTGGGGTTGGAGCCCCCACACAGAGTCTCCACTGTGGCACTGCCTAAGAGCTGTGAGAAGAGGGCCACTGTTCTTCAGAACCCAGAATGGTAGATCTGCCTAGATTTCAGAGGATGTATGGAAACACCTGGATGTCCAGGCAGAAGTTGGCTGCAGAGGTGAAGCCTTCATGGAGAACCTCTGCTAGGGCACTGCAAAAGGGAAATGTGAGGTCAGAGCCACAACACAGTGTCCCCACTGGGGCACAACCTAGTGGAGTTGTGAGAAGAGGGCCACCTCCCTCCAGACCCCAGAATGGTCGATCCACCAGCAGCTTAAAAGCCACAAGTACCTGGAAAACCACAGCACTTAGCACCAGCCCATGAACTCAGCTGAGGGAGCTGTATTCTGCAGAGCCACGGGAGTGGAAACAGCCAAGCCTTTGGAGTCCACCCTTTACATCAGTGTGACCTGTATGTGAGACATGAAATCAAAGAAGATTATTTTCAAGTTTTAAAATTTAATGATTCCCCTGATGGATTTTGGACTTCCGTGGAGTCTATAGCCTGCTTGTTTTGACTGATTTCTCCCTCCTGGAATGGGTGTATTTATTCAATACTTGTACTCCCATTGTATCTAGGAAGTAACTAACTTGCTTTTGATTTTACAGACTCATAGGAAGAATTGACTTGTCTCAGATGAGACTTTGGACTGTGGACATTTGAGTTAATGTTGAAATGAGTTAAGACTTGGGGGACTGTTGAAAAAGGAGGATTCTATTTTGCAACGTAAGAAGAACATGAGATTTGGGAAGGGCCAAAATAATATGGTTTGGATTTGGGTTCCCACTCAAATCTCAGGTCAAATTATAGTACCCAGTGTTAGAGGAGGGGCCTGGTGGGAGGTGATTGGATCATGGAGGCAGAGTTCCCACTTGCTGTTCTCATGATAGTGAATGAGTTCTCATGAGATCTGGTTTTTTAAAGTGTGTAGCACTTCCCCATTCTCTCTCCCTCTCCTCATCCACCATACGAAAATATGCCTGCTTCCTTTTTGCCTTCCACCATGATCGAATGTTTCCTGAGATCTCCCCAGTCATGCTTCCTATACAGCCTGTGGAACCATGAGCCAATTAAACCTCTTTTTTTAATATAAATTACCCAGTCACAAGGACTTCTTTATAGCAATATGAGAACAGACTAATAACAGGAGGTGATTCATTTAGGGCCATTCCTGTAATGACCTACATCAGGGGAATTGGAGTGGTAGAAAAGTGTAAGTCTTAGCAGAGTAATGAATTAGAGAATAAGGAGAAACATGTGTTTCCTAGAAGCAGCAATAGGGAACAACACAAATTCTGCCCCAAATTTCAAGAGATAGTAAGCCAATGAAAGATACGCGATATTTAAATGTATATAAAATATTATATATGTATATAGTGTAAAGAGAAGTATATAGAAGTGGTATACCTAGTAATCAAGTTTCTGTAAAATCAAAAAGGTAGTGGGAATTTCCACTAAACCTATCATAACTGAAAGGGAGTTTGCACATTACATTAAATTAAAAATTATAAAATATATAATGATAGCTAGGAAAGAAAATGGCTGGCAAAATTTTGAACTGTCATTCATGTGTCTGGAATTTGAAGGTAGTCAAAAACAAACTCAGCCCACATATTAGAAGGCAATACAATGCTTTCGGTTGATTATTAATACAATAACATTTGGATGAAGTTTCACCTGCAAAATTAATTCAATACGGGTTAAATATGAGTTTTGACATTAAAAAGAACTGAAGTTGGAAGACCATTAATAACAACTGAAATAAATGACAGTGTCTTTAGGAAGGAAGTATTTAATGAAGTGTCACAGAGGCCAACAATATGCCTGCTATTAACTAACTTCTTAATTAATTATTTGATGGAGGGATAAGCTTCAAGTAAATGCAACTTTCTGTTGATAGGTAATGAGGGATGGCGACATTAGGAAAGATGAAAAATACAAGCTGACTTAATGGAATGGGGAACTTAACTAGGCAAATTCTATAAAGAAACAATTGCTTTTATGATGGACAAAATTAGAAAAATAATCTAATTCAATAGATTGGGATTTGAAAAATTGGTGCAATTATTTGTGAAATATGTTTATGTATCAAGCTAAAAGGAAAATGCATGCAATTAAATTTATCAAATGACAAAACTGAACTAACTCAGACTATATGGAGGGTCCTACCATAACTGATTTAAGTTAATGTTTTATCTATGTTTACACAGAAACTTGTTATTTAAAGCTGCAAGAACTGGGACTAGCAAAGTGCTGACTGTTATTTAGGGTCCATAAATTACACAGAGCATACAGAGAGCTGGAGACTGTGCGGGGATGTGGTTCTCTAGCGGAGGAGCATGTGTAGGGAGTGTCATGGCCCAGCATTATATAACTGAGAGCCCAAACACGAGCATTCCATGGCTGCACACACCAATGTCTATTCGTCAATGACTGCAGGTGAGCATAAGAAACACTATTATCTTCCCTATGCTTCTGAGTACAAATTCCATCCAATGATATCTAGTGCCATTAGCCATGATCATTTCTTTTCTTGATAATTGCAAGAGCCATTTAATTGGGATCCTGGGTTCCAACCTGACCATGTAGTCTTTTCTTCACCTAGGAGCCAGAATGTTCTTTTTAAAATGTGTCAGAGCTTGTTGATCTTCTGTGCAGCAGGATCCAATAGCCCCACATGTCACTCAGAGTAAAAGCCAAGGAGGCCTGATGTGACCTGCCCCTGTTGTCCCTGTCTTGTCCTCCCTCTGTCCTATTCACCCTTCTTCAGGCACACCTGTGTCCTTGTTCTGCCTCAAGAACACCAGGTAGGACTCTTACTCTCCCTGGAGCAGTCTCATAGCCAATATATTGAGATTGAAAAAATCCCAATAACCACACATGGTTCATCACATTGCTGACGAAATGTCACACTCTGAGTGGGGCTACACTGATGTTCTGTTGATAGTTAAATATTCCTCAGCATTCATCAGTCCAAATCTCTACTGTATACCTCTCCAGACAAAATGTCTTGTTAATATTTAATGCAATTACCTATTTCCTTTTTATCTGAATCTTCCCCACTGAAACACAAATCCCATGAAGGCAGTGTTTTCTCCTGATCGTGCTTACTCTGTATTCCTAAAACATAGCTGTTAGTATATATAGGTTCATCATAAATATTTTCAATGAATGAATGCTGTGGTTTATACGTGGTTTGTCACATCAAAACTCATGGCGAAATTTTGTCCCCACTGTGGCAGTATTGAGAAGTATGGCCCAGTAGGAGGTGTTTGGTTTATGGAGGTGGATTCCTCATGAATAGTTTGCCTTCCCCTGGGGGTGCATGAGTTCACACTCTTGCTGGAATGGGTTAATTCCAGCAAGAGCCGGCTGTTAAAAGGAATCTGGGTTTCTCAGCTTTTCTCTCTTGCTTTCCCTCTTGCCGTGTAATCTCTTTGTTTTTCAGATGTTGCTCTTCTTCTGCTCTTTGTAGTGTGCAGAAGCAGCCTGTGGTCCTCACGAGAGGCTGAGCAGATGCTGGTGGCCAACCTGTACAATCCTGAGCTAAATACCTTTTGATTTTTATTTTTTATATTTTTTGAGATGGAGTCTTGCTCTGTGGCCCGGCTGGAGTGCAGTGGTGCAGTCTCGGCTCACTGCAACCTCTGTGTCCCAGATTCAAGCAACTGTTTTGCCTCAGCCTCCCGAGTATCTGAGATTACAGGTGCCCACCAACATGCCTGGCTAATTTTTGTATTTTTAGTAGAGACAGTGTTTCACCATGTTGGCCAGGCTGGTCTCGAACTCCTGTCCTCAGGTGATCTGGCTGTTGTAGCCTCCCAAAGTGCTGGGATTACAGTCATGAGCCACCATGCTCAGCCACCTTTTGCTGTGTAAATTACCTAGTCTCAGGTATTCTGTTATAGCAACACAAAGCACACTCAGACAAGGGATAAGTGCAGAAAAGAGAGCTTGTAAATTTTGGAATCATCAAATATCAAGAGGAATTGAGATCTATTTCACTGATGGAGTATCTAATTTCAGAAAATAACTCGGGAAATATAAAGGAGGCAAAGAATAGAAGTGCAGTTTTATTTTGTCCATCAAGCTGTCGATAGTTTAATTACTGAATTTTTTCAGAATGCAGATACAAATGAGGTATGTTACTTATTTAGCCTCTCAAAGACCCCTGGTATATACCTGGTGTATGCACCAGGAGAATCAAGGAATACAAGAGAATGTAGAGGAGTAAAAATAATGCATGGAATTACTGAGATTTCTGCAGCTCCCAGGTGATTGTGTCTTTGACTTAGTGTATGGGCAGGATGTTTTCACACTGGGGGATTGGGGAGGCTAATACTGGACTAGGTTTCTCTATTTTAGCTTAGGTACAAGATCTCAAGCCCTAAGACATAGTCAAATGACCTTGATACCAGACTACAGCTTTCTCCCAAGACAAATGGTTGTTCTTTGGTGATGTGGTGCAAACCCTCTGTTGAATCAAATGCATGTAAGAGATAAGCTTCAGGCCTCAGCAAACAAGCCTAGTTTTAGGAGCTTCTGCTAAGGCACAGTTCAAGAGAGTTTTTCTTACTGAATGCAGGCTGCCTGGGTGCCTCCAACATTCTGCCTTTGTAGCTAATCTGGTTGTGAGAGCCTTTGGAGCTCTTTGTGCCCTGGCTTCTGGTCAGAGCCTTTACTGAGTTGGGTTCCTCAGACGCAGGCAGCCTCAGAAATAAGACTTACTGTGCAGACGGTGCCTTACCTAACCAGGCACATGAGAAGTGGTGCTTCAGTTACAGACTGAAGATACTTTCTTATACCAGCTTCAGGCATATCAGGGGACAGAATATTTACTGTTTTTCCTCAGCTTTATTAAGGTCTAATTCACAAATCAAAATTGTGTCTATTTGTGATATACCACAAAATGTCTTGATACAGGTACATGTGAAATGACTAAATCTAACTAATAAACATATACGTCACCTCACCTTCTTATCATTTTGGTGTGGTGCAAACTTTTCCTACCTACTGTCTTAGTAATTTTACAGGAAACAATACACTATTGTTAATTATAGTTACCATGCTCTTCAATAGATCTCCAGAACTTCCTATCTAACCAAAACTCTTTATGTTGGCTAACATCTCCCTAACCCCTATCCCCAGTAACCCCCTGTCCCTGGCAACCACCATTCTACTTTCTGATCCTGTGAGTTCAACTTTTTAGATTCCACATATGAGTAAGATCATGCAAGATGTGTCTTTCTGTTCTGGCTTATTTCACTTAACCTAATGTCCTCCACGTTCATCCATGTTGTCTCAAATGAAGGGATTTCCTTCTTTTATAAGGTAGAATCATATTCCACTGGTCCACATTTTTTTGATCCATTCATGCATTGATGGACACTTAGATCGATTCCACATCCTGGCTTTTGTGAATAGTGCTGCAAGAAACATGGGAGTGCAAATATCACCTCAACAAACTGATATTATTTCCTTTGGACATATATCCAGAAGATAATATTTACCCTGTTTAAACTTCAAAGCACAAAGTAAAGTTCTCTCTTGCCCAGGCTAAATAATCTGGTGTTGACTGTATAGCGAAACTCAAACTCCATCATGTGGTTGCAGCAAAGAAGGAAATACTAAGTCGGAATTCCCATGGCCTGTCCACAGGACACGGGAGGGTTTCTACTTATT
The DNA here is from genome assembly GCA_963573385.1 of Cacajao melanocephalus. Lineage (NCBI taxonomy): Eukaryota > Metazoa > Chordata > Mammalia > Primates > Pitheciidae > Cacajao > Cacajao melanocephalus. Next base: position 19,955 of record CAUYLG010010397.1, on the reverse strand, counting down.
TCTGTGTTGCTTAATCATGTCGTTTTGAGAGCATTCCTTAGTATATAGATGTCTTTGCCCTAGACTGTTCCATGGCAATTCCATAGATTCCCTATACAGATCTATAGCAAGAGTCCTGCAACACAGCACTCTGTCCCCTACGGAAGTCATCATGCGTTGTTAATAGCTCAGAACTTGGATGCCAGAAATACATGCCTTGAAGAGACAGAAACTAACTGGTCTTGAATATGTTAGGGAAAGAAGCCATTCCAACAAACCCTGCTGCCACTTTGCATACTTATCAATGTTAAAAGAAAACAGCAAAGAGTCCAGTGCTTTTCCTGTAGAAAGGCGATAGCATGTAGGGGAATTTTCCTCTCAGACAAAGGTAAGTTCTGGGTCCAAAGTTAAACACTTGCTGAGTCCCTGCTGCATGATTTTTAGAGGGCTGTAGTTTTCTATTAAAATTATGATTAGGAAAGGAAGTGCTAGGAGGTGTTCCACTAGATTTAAAACTTAGCTTAACCACAATTCAATCTTCCTCTGGTTATTGATATCAATAAACATATCCTTCCACAAAAAGTGAACCACTGAATTTGCAGGCCCAAATCCTGCCCACTGAGCAGACTTCCTTCTACCGTGGGGTGGGGTTGAAAGCAGTGGCTGCTGGCCCGGCTGCCTTCCAGCATGGGGAAACAGCTCTGTGGCCTTTCCTCCCCTGGTGCCTGCTGCAGGGAATTCCTTTGAGGACACAGAGTGGGTGCCCCATGTGGTGGCAAACCAGAGGAGCAGGCCGCTGGAGTGCCTCCTGCCTCCTCATGCAGGTTTTTCTCCTTCAGGACCTGCCTGGAACTGCTCTCACATACCTGCGTTTTAAATACGATGTCATAGGGCACATTGCTCCGAATATCCACCTGTGCAGTTTGTTGCTTGAGCCGCACCCATTGTATGGTGGACAGTTTGGGTCCTGTAGTGTTTTGGTGTCCATGGTCAGTCTCTACCAAGGCCCAGTTGCAAGTCGGGAGCTGGTTTTCGATTAGAGAATTGCTGGCAGCATAGGACGTCAGAGCCTGACTCCATAATCCTTGTGCTCTGCACTTTCTTTCTCCTGCTGCCCTGTTTCAGAGACTCCAAACAGCATTTGTGTCTGCTCCAGACACCGCTAACACTAACGGTCCTGTAGGTCCCAGCTCCTAAGTCCCAGGACACTTTGCGCAGCTTCCTGGACTTGCCCAGAAGTTCTCTGATGCTGTTCCTTTCCCCATTCAAAACCACCAGGCTATTGCTTCCCAGGGCAAGTGAGTGGGAGAAGCACACCCCAAACCTCCCCAAGGTTGCTGCAACTTTGTGTTTTGTGGAGGATACAAGGTGAAGTCACCCGCTTCCCGTATGGTTAGAATAGATATCCTAATACACTATCACTCGAGAAACTTCACAGTATCACAGACCTAAAATGTTGTGGGGTTTATGTCACATCTTTGGCAGGTTTATCACAGTACCTGGTTTTTACTACTTCCTATTCACTGGATCAGGTAGAAAAATGACTACAATATAATAAACCAGAAATAAATGATATGGGATGTGAAGCTCACCGAAGTCCCTCTGAGTTGTATTTTAGGAACTAGCAGGATAGTGGTCACAATCTTGAAGCAAGACAATGAAGCTACTTTGTTGTCCCTGCTATGCAACTGAAACTTGCTTCTGAATTCCCTTCCTAAGAATTTCTAGGCCAATATCCCTGCCACGTATGTGAGTGCGTGATGGGGGCAGACTGTTGGTTTCTCCAGTAAACATATTCAATAAGACAGCTTTCATGATCATCAGCCCCTGGTTCAGTTGACGACCATCCACAGTCATCCTTCACCACACACCTCGGGCTTATAGTAGCTAATCTGGTAAATGAGGATGTGGTAAGAATGGGTCTTTAACGCAACATGTATTTCTGGAAATTCTCCAGGGATGTAGTTTTACTTTTGGTTTCTTATTTTGATGTGTGAGAGGGCTTCCATTTCGCTCTCCTTATCACAACAACCTTCACCCCCAGGGTCGGAGAGCTGATATGGGAATTCTGCAATCTGGGACTGAGAAAACAACCACAGTAAGAAGCCATGTTTCAACTGGGACCCATAGTTAGACAGACTGGGGCCAAGGCCTTATTCTGACTGGTGAGTCACTGTTGCACTGCAGATCTCTGGAAGCCAAAGCTGCCCTCTAACAGGCTGATGATTATTTTCATTTCAAGAGAGATTATCATTTTGTCATTGCCACAGAACTGGAGTCACCAGAGAAAATACAAGATGCTTGTTACATTTGAATTTTAGATGAATAACAAATATTTTTCAGTTAAATATTGCATTAAACATACTGATATCAAAAAGCTATTTTTTGTTTACCTAAAATTCAGATTGTTTTGAGATATCTTGTGCCTATTTCTCCTAAATCTGTCAATTCTGCAGAGGACTGGGCTTCTTCCAAAGATGTCCTTCCTGGATCCCTTATCTCACAGCATTTCCATCTGAACAGTGCCACCCATCCTCTTGGGGATTAGGTCAAAACATTCGTGGAAATCAGTTTAAAGACATGATCAGAAATTCATCCAGGATGTAGCATAGTTCTCTTCAATTACCTTACTACAGAGATAATGAATCATGGCTATGGGTCTTTCCCATGCTGTTCTCATGGTACTGAATACGTGTCATGAGATCTGATAGTTTTAAAAATAAGAGTTTCCCTGCACAAGTTCTATCTCCTCTTGTTTGCCACCATGTGAGACATGCCTTTCACCTTGCATCATGATTGTGAGGCATGCTTTACCCTGGGTAAGGAAAGTAGGAGTTAGAGAGGAATGTAAAGCCAGGCCTCAGGTAATATCAGTCTTGTGTTGTCAGATTGCAGTGAGTTCAGCATGTCCCTCAGTTTCCACATGTTTCTGAGATGTCACTATTTTCCTTCTGGAAAAGCTGTATATGAAGATAAGAAATGAGTCATGATTATTCCACTGGAATTTATATATAATGTGAACACAGCAGAGACCTAGTTCTGTGTTCAATGCTCAGCTTATCTGATGCTGTCACTGTAGCCTCCATGGAAAATATAGTTTAGATTTTTTGTACAATTTGTATGCAAAGGAACATATTTGTATTAGTTTGTTTTCACGCTGCTGACAAATCATACCCAAGACTGGAGATTTTTTGTATAATTTGTATGTAAAAGAACATATTTGTATTAGTTTGTTTTCACGCTGCTGACAAATCATACCCAAGACTGGACAATTTACAAAAGAAAGAGGTTTATTGGACTTAAAGTGCCACGTGGCTGGGAAGGCCTCGCAATCATGGCAGAAGGCGAAAGGCATGTCTCACATGGTGAAAAACAAGAGAAGAGAGAACTTGTTCAGGGAAACTCCCATTTTTAAAACAACCAGATCTCATGAGACTGACTCACTGCCAAGAGAACATCACTAGAAAGACCCACCCCCATGATTCAGTTATCTCCCACCGGGTCCCTCCCACAACACATGGGAATTATGGGAGCCATAAGATGAGATTTGGGTGGGGACATAGAGCCAAACTATATCAACAGTAGAACGTACTAGATTCAATTTAGGAATCCCAGTCAATGCTACAATTTCTAAATACAGTTTATTTTATTTCCTTGATTTTATTTTTGTGTTATAAGTTAAGGGAGTGCTATATTATTGGGAAAAGCTTGACTTTGGAATTAGAAAGTGATGGATTCTAATTAACATTCAAGGGGAATCACCATCACAGTACAAGTTTCAAGTTGCTATTAGTAAAATGGACATCAGGTGAACACATACAGTTGTAGAATAATTACATAAACAACATTTGAATAGTAATTAGTAGAACAAAATGACCAATATCTCATTATTGCCATTATTATTATCATGACTAATGGGACTCCTTTTTCCTGTACAAGTTGTAAATAAATAGAGAAATAAGCCAAGTTAGTGGTAAGGGAAATGAACATACCCTCACTGGTATTGTTAAGGTTGTATTAATATTATTAAGGATGCACCAGTTCAGTGCATATGGCAAATTCTGGCATGAGGAGCAGAAGGCACTTGCTTCCAAAATGCTGCTTTCCCATAGGAAATAAAGGGAGACCACGTGTGTCCAGGTTTTTCTTCTCCAGTATACCAGTGATGTTCAGAGCTGAGCAAGTGAAGGGTAGAGAACAAGTGATAGTGTCACCCCAACCATAGACTGCTCCCTAGATTCTTTTTCGCTTTCTCCCCTGGTTACTCTGGGAAGCTGGGATGAATGAACTGAGGGTTGACTGTCTTACTCATTGAGTTTAGCCAATGGCAAGCTCTACCAGGAATTTAAGGAGGTGGTAGAGAGAGGCCAGAGTATCCATAAGCCTGGCTTCCTCCCTGAGGAGGTTACCTGAGTCCCTTCACCTGGACTACCTGCGCTGAGTCCCTTGACCGAAAGTCACTGCTCTTCTTAAGGAAGAGATTCATGATCAGGACTGTATTAGTCAGTGTGCTCCAGAAAGGCAGAAGAAATAGGTACACACACATACACGCAAGTGTGTATATATATATATATATATATATATATATATATACACACACACACACACATATATATTAAATGCTATGTACAATGTAATAAAATGTAAAAGTATGTACTATATTACATTAAATTATATATATTACATAGTTGATAATATGTAATATGTCTATATTTTATATATTATATCATTGTTTTTATATAACTTAAAAGTATTATTATAACATTACATATATTAATATGTAACGTACTATATAATGACATTATAGATAATATAGTATATATTATATAGATTTTACACAGAGAGAGAGGAGACAGAGAGACACAGACCGATTGATAGTAAGGAATTGGTTTACAAGAATGTGGGGGCTTTCAGATCTGAAATCTGCAGGGCAGGCTGGCAGGCTGGTGACCTAGGGAGACTTGGTCTTGCAGTCTCACATGTGAAGGCTATGTGAAGGCAGAATTTCTTCCACCTTGGGGAGCCTCAGTCTTTACTTTTAAGGCCTTCAGCTGATAGGAGGAGCACCCACATTATGGAGGGTTATCTACTTTACCCAAAGCCACTGCTTTAAATGTTAATTTCACCTGAGCAACACCTTCATAGTGACATTTAGACTGGTGTGTGATGAAAAACTGGGTACCACGGCCCAGCACAGTTGACACATAAAGTTAATCATAGCAGTGACTCTCCTGCTGGGTTCCAGCCGCCACTCCGTCCCATCATCTCTCTGGGCTCAGGCATGACAATGGCTCGGCCACTGCTCGTTCCAGGTTGTTGCACTATCATTGTGTACTCTGTGCTCCAGGCTTTGTAGGGAGTCCCTTTATGTGCAAACACTTCTCAAAATCTTACATTTTTCATATACTGTATGCTTTATCTTGAGCCTCTCACTAATATAATAATTGTTAAGAGAGAGTATCCCACAATATGGACACTCCAAATGAAATTCTGAGATCAGATTGGTCATATGTAATCATATACAATCAAATAATATATTATATGGTCCTATTTGAGGAATCATCTTGAGGGAGGATGGGAAATGGGTAAACGATGCCATGTGATAGCTGCAGTTTAATTGTCACTCTGGTGGCATGGGATGTAGGACACGTAGAGGTCAAGGTGATAGTTCCAATGACTGAGATATTTAACTCCTGAGGTAAAATGAGAGAGCAATACATGGAGAAAAAGCAAAATGGAAAACTCTGAACATGGACTGAAGTCTCTCATCTCTAATGTTGCTCAGGCAGATACACCTGAGGAAAAAACCCGGAGCTGATTATGAGGATCTGTTTTCACCCTTCTTCAAAAAATCTATTCCAAATTTTAGAAAATTAATTTCAAACAGATTTAAAACATACTCGAATAAAAGTAAAAAATGCACTAAAGGGGCCACAATGAGCCATCAGAGCCATGCTAGGCAAAATTACCAAACAAACCTACCAGAATGAACCCATCAGAAACCGGGCAAGTTCCAATCTATAGAGTCACGGAGGCCTTTTATTCTTAATTAATTCAGACTTCTGCTTTAGAGCAGATCTGTGTGCATGTTGAAGGTTTGCAAGAGAACATCTCTGCCTGTAAATCTGCCCTCATAGCCTCCATGTGAGGAGGCAGAACCAGCCAAACAAATGGGCTTCCTCTGAGAGCTTGCTGTGAGTCCATGACAGGGAGGAGAACAGTGTCTAAGCCTCTCTCCTGTCAATTACAACCTCTCCACCTGCTGTGCAAATGGAGCCCTGATGTCTGCGCTGTTTCAGATACAAAGAAAATGGCATGCCTCTAGTGTAAGGGATTCTCAGGAAGGTGAACATTTTGGCTCTTTACATTTTGTTCTCGCCACCCACCCCTCAAAAACAAAACAAAACAAAATACAAGTGACTGTGAGTCATAATATGATTAAAGGAGAGATCAGTTTAATTCTTAATATGTAATTTAATGCTTTGTTACATTCCAAAAATATAATTTGGCTGATGAGACCTAGAATTCAAAATGCATTAGAAAAACAGATCATAAATCACAGAATAGCAAGAGACAAAAATTGATTAATCAACCTGCTGTTGAACACACCAAATAAACTGCCTCAAAAGGAGTCTTTAAAGTTTCAGTGAAAACAATTTTAATTGATGCATTGTGTTCACCACCCCCAATTTTAAGGATTGACAGGAATGACTGCCTTCTTGACAAATGAAGAAACTTGAGGAGAGAACAGAAGCAAAACACAACGGCCTTTCAAAAGGATGGGTTTCTTAATTTTCTTTTCAACCTAGCTGCTGGTAACTCGGATGAAGAGAAAGGTTAATCTTGGTAATCCCAAGATTTATGCATTTGGCTGCAGAGGTGGGCATGTAACTGACGAGAATGTACCAGGTGTGGCCCAGCCTTTCCTCCAGGCACAGATCTCACTGTGTATTTCAGCGTCCATTGTTTGACATTCTTGTCATTATTGCTTCACCTTATGAGAAATACCACCTGAATCTTTTTACATTTCTTGGTTGTAAATCTCCCTTCCTTTTAATTAGAACGTTGGCAAAAGAGCAGGGGTCACACTTAAAAGCTTTGTGCCATCTTCTAGAGGACATGTCATTGGTTACTCTCAGGATCAAGAAGTTGAGATTTTTATCACCCAAGATAGCTCCTTTTCTGGACTCACTTGCTTGCAGCTATCTTCTAGAACACTGGCATCCAAAGATGGACAACACAAGTCAGAACATTAGCAACATTGATAAAAATAACATGATGACGTAATCTATCTTCTAAAACAATTCTGCTGCATTGAGAATATCATAAATTAAGTTACTACATTGTGAGTGCTGTTGCTAGTATTTCCACCGCATTGTTGACTAATAGCCTCACACCAGGCACCATTTTTAAGGATGGAGGATGGATTCCCAGGATATGTTCTATAAATCCTCTCTATGTAACCTGTCACAGGTTGTTAAAATAATGCTACGTTTAATCAACTAAATCTGACACCAAAAAGTAAGAGAGCTGCAACCTTCACTCCTAAGACAACGTGGAGCAGAAAGAGAGGGTTTCTCTGTCCTGTGCCTTCTATTCATGGCATGAAATAACAATTGTGAAGAATGACAAATGGAAGATGCCGGGATTATGGGGAAAGTGGGGAAATTGCAGCAGGCCTGAGTACTGAGATTATAAATGGCATCAATGGCATCGACGGCAGCCTTGCTAACAGCCTCTCCTTTTGTCTGGGGAAGCAAAGTCACAAACCAAGTTGTTCACAGAATGATTTCCATTACTTTGCCATGTGTCCTTCCTGGAGGAAGCTCTCTGCACAATTCATTATGTCTTGTGGGTTAGTTCATTCTTACTATGTGGTTTCTCTCAGATTTGCCATCATTTACTTGCCAGCTTTGTATCCTGTTATTAAATGTAGAAGAAATGAGAGTTCTTTGTTTCCACATGCCCAACTTGAGTTCTTGCAGCATTTGTGTATGCTACAGTATATAATTGGCTAACTATTCTCCCCTAAAATGTAGAAAGGACTTCAATTTTAACCAATTTGTCAAGTGTCATGGATTTTTAAAAGACTATATTTAGTGTGAAAAGCCCTCTGGCTCTTCTCAACCAGCATCTGACAGTGCAGAGAAGCAAATGCCATATGAGAAAACCCTGTGGGATGGCCAGAAACTGTCTAGGAGAAGATTCCTAAATGTGGAAGGAGACAACTTAGGATTTGCAGTCATTTTAATGTCATTACGGGGCATTGCAGCTGTTGTGATCCATTTAGGAGGAACATCTGATGAGAGTGAAATGTCACATGTCACACTGCTGCGCCTCTCTCCCCCTTGCATGCCAGAGAACATCATCCTAAACGGAAACATCACCCTGAAGAGAACGAACGGCTGGGGATTCGGGTAATTGAGACTTGCTGACAGTCAAGGGCAGCTATCATCTTAGACAATTACATCGCATTTCTATCGCTGGTACCCAGCTCACAGTTCCCCATTCCTTGCCTAGACTCCTACAACTACTCTCTATCCGTTAGTTCACCTCCACACTAAAGTACCTAGTTTCCCTTCCTTTACTTGTAGTTATGCGCAGTTCCTACCACCCTGGGGATAACAGCCCAATATAAATATTTTGGAGGTCAAAAGCAATTTAATATTTAATATTTTATTTAACTCTCTAAATGACCTTGAAAGATAATAGGTAAGTTATCTTGCCACCAGAAAACTCATGTTCAGGAAGATACATGCATATATTATTTCCCTCTAGATACAGAGCTGATCAATGATAAATTCTTTTAAAATTTATTTTACTTTACTAGTTTTTAAGATTTTAGGTGAAAGATAGTAAGCTGTATGGATAGGTTTAGATTTGTGAGTGGTAATGTCCACGCTGTTAGAAACGTGGGCATTTATCAGTTAAGGTAAGTGTTTTGGGAAGTCAAGCTCTGTTGTTTGTATTCCTTCGTTTTTTAAGGATAGGAAAGATAGTGCAGCCTCCTTTGAAAATGAAACGAAATCCTCTGAGATCAGGTGTGTTCCAAATAACTGTAAGGGTATAGCTTGTGCCTGAACCAAGTCAATGACAAGGAGAACTATCCAAGCTGTGATTGTTTTCCTGTCTTCTGTTCTTCAATGATTTTTCAAAATCACCAATATTCAGACCCTGTCATAAATATCTTACCTGGGAATCTCTTATCAGCATCAAAGGGCACATGTTGTGACTCAGAAGAAAAATATAGGATGAGACTTCAGAACTCCATTTTAGCTCATTAATTCCTAAACCAGCTGGAAAAGGTGTCAGTCCACCCTTCATTCAGTCTTCACAGGACATGTTTCCACTCTAACATCAGATTCATACCCAGGATGAGCCCTCCAGGGAACTTATATTGATGCAGGCTGTGCTGCTTGGACCAACCAAGGCAGAAGAGAGTAACATAGGACTGTGGCTCATGAGACCTCTACCAGGAATCTCATCGGAAAGAGAGTCCAAGCCCCACACAAATCTCATTCACTCTGTTTCATTCCTTTTGGACACATGGATTTTGATGAGGGCTAGCATGTCTCGGGCTTTGAGATTTAGGACGCAGCCTGGATGTGCATTAGCTCTCATGCCTACCAATGCAATCCTCTTGTTGCCCTTTGCGGGCTGTTGCAGGAGAGAAGGCTCAGGATGCAACCGTCCATGCTGACTATGACCCCTACGACCTAGGCTAATGATCATCTGAACCAGCTGCTGAAACACACTCATACGAGCTGTAGTTACTGCAATCACTAAATAGGTGCTGCGCAGGCCCTCGTTCTCCCTGCTGTCCTGGCTGACTCAATTCTGGTAAACCCCAGCTGGGTGTGCCTGAAGAGCTGCTTGGGTGGCCTCCATCCTGCCAGCCAACATGATGGCCGGCCAACTGATGTGATGCTGTTTTCATTAGCTGTCCCCACATGTGCCCAAGGGCATAGCACGCCTGAGCATACCCGTGGGCTAACAACAGCCTGTCTCTTGCAGTAGAATCCCACTGGCTAATGTTCTAGGTTCTTTGGTGATCACCTAATGCTGGAGGCTTCTCCCCTGATTCTCCCTGGCATGCTGAGATTTCTTCTATTTCCCAAACTTCAAGAGGCCACTTAAATTAACCAAACTTGGTGTTTAGGATTTTAAAACAAAAGCACAGGTAATGCTAGCAGAAATGGAAGGAAAAAGCCCTCTTTTACCTTTCTCCTGCCACCTATAATTCCAGATGAGTGACTTTTTATGGACCAGGCCCCACAGGTGTGATAACTCTTGGCCCAGAGAGAGTGATATAAAAGAATAAACTATTCTTAGCTGGAGTCTTTGCTGCCTGCCTGTGAGGGGACTCATGGTTATTTTATTGATGATCAGCAGTAGAACTTGTAAACATTTTATGGAGATATATATATATATATATATATGTATATACACATACACACACACACATACACATATATTTATCATTGTTGATGATATTTAACCAATTTATACATACAAGTACAAATTTATATATATTTAGTACGTATAAATTTAGTATGAGTCCTCTCTCATACTAAATTTATACTAAACACTAAAAAACATACTAAACACTATACTAAATACTAAAAAACATTTAGTATTTATACTAAACACATCCCTCATGTAGTATTTATACATACATGTATAAATTTATACATACCTATTTAGTATGTGTAAATTCAGTATAAATTTTGCGCATATACATATATAAATATGTATGTCTAATAAATTTGTACATATACATACATGTATGTATAAATTGGTTGTCCATCAACACTGCTAAGGTGATGCTTACATTCAAGCATCCAAATGTAATACCTGAAATTGTTTCTATTCTATTAAAATAAGATATCATCAATCAAGCAAAATAGACAAAACCGTTTTTATGTAGTTTACATTGTAGTGTGTGGAAAAGAAAACAAACAAATAAATAAGAAAAAATATATTGTAAATCACATGGTATAAATAAAATTGGTAAAGGGAACGAGGGGTTGGGAGGTAAAATTTCACAGAAACATTTACGTAATGGCCAGAAGGAGGTGAGGGAAGTGTGTCTGCCAGAGGAGATACAAGTGTGAGATCAAGACCCTGAGATGAGAGCAAATTAGTGTTCTGTAGGAAAAGCAAGGAGACAAATCTAATTGATTGAACTTGGAGAGGTATTAGAGGGCTGGACTGTGAGGTCTTGCAGTCACTGAAGGGCTTTCAGGATTACCCTGAGTGTGATGGATGGGAGCCGTGGAGGAGGTGTGGTCTGCAAACTGATATGATACAGAATATTTTATAAGGATTACTCACTGCAATTTGAGGAGACAGTGTGGAGCCATTGGGGTAGACTTAGAGAAACCAGTTCCGAGGTTGATCACAATAGTCCAAGGGAACGCAGAGGGTGGCTGCAGCAGGACAGTGGGAGAAGAGGTGGTGATACTGGTCAGCAACTGAATCTACTCTGCAGGTAGAATTGAAGGTGTTTTATTAATGGAATTGATGACAGAGAACTAACTATAGATTGCTTCCAAGGGCAGAAACTGAGCAATGGAAATATGGTATTGCAGTGAGATAGGAACAATGGAAGGAAAAGAGTAAGCTGGGAGGGGAGATCAGGAATTGAATTTAGCACTGTGGGGTTCATGACACTTGTAACTATCTAAATGAATATATTAAGGAAGTAGGTGGGTAAAGGAGACCAGAATTCAGGGTAAAGTTTATGTTTATATATGCATATGGATTCATTAGCATATAGATGGAAGTATATGAAGCCAGAGTGTGCAGTTCAAGGATTGAGCTGCTGGGTATTCTAAGTTTTAGAGGCTGAGAGATGTGTAGATGCAGAGAAGAAAATTGAAAAGAAGCATTCAGCAAGCTAGAATTAAAACCAGCAGAGTGTGTTGTCTTGGAAGAAAGGTAGCAAAGGTGTTTCTAGAAGGTTGGTGTAATGACACCAACAGGCAATCAAGGGAGATGAGGACCAGTTCCTGGCCACCAGGTTCACATGTCGAGGCCACTGGGGATCTTGACACGATCATTTTTGATTAGGAGAACATTGACTCATCTAATTGATAATACTAAAAACCAACCAAACAAAACACAGCAAAATAAAAACTCAAAATCTACAAATAACAAATCTTGTGGAGTTCATATGAAAAGTGAACAACTATTAAAGCTTTATATTTCATGACGAAGGAATACTTAACAGGAACTTTATGTAGGAAAGCCGGCATAACTCCAAGTTCCCCCTGGCATCAGTAGGCATGGTCCTCTGCCTTTACAATCTCACCAAAGCCCAGTTCTGACTGCCACTTAGCGACAGCAGCTCATGGGGTGCACTTAGCTCTCAAGAAGCTGCTAATGTTTTTCCACCATGACTTCACTGGAGTAAATGACATGCGTTCTCCAAGAGAGCTCTGGAAACATCTGCCCTAGTCTTGCTGTTTGTTGACCTCTACAGAGTGAGCCCCAGAACCTCACTGAAATTGTTCCTTCCTTCCTTGCCATGCAAATGGGTTATAAACCAGCCCAGAATTATGGTGTATTTTTCCCTCTAGGTAACTAAAGAGAGAGCTAGGCCCTGGAGTGTCTTGCCCTGTTATCTTTGGACAGAAGAAAACCACAGTCACCTTTTCTTTTCACGGTTTTCCCTCAGAGGGGATCAGTGAGAAGACGTGGTGTGTATTGTGGTAGGCAGGCCCTACCCTGCTCCCAGACTCTCACTGCCTGCCATTCATACCTGTGTGTTCTTCTTCCACAGTGAGTAGAGCTGGCCTGTATAAGTTATGGGACACAGCAAAAATGAATGTTCAAGTTGTATTGTTGTCTATTTTTGCATCACAAATACACATTATCTCCCTGTTTTTGTGGGTTAGGAATCAAGAGTGTCTTCATTGGTTCTTATGGCTGTGAATCCCTCAAAAGGCTGATGTCGAATTAAGGCTTGACTGAGCTGGGAGGATTCATTTCTAAGCTCACCCAGAGTTTGCTGATAGTTTTCAGTATCTGACATGCTGTTTGGCTTGGGCCTCAGTTTCTCTCTGTTGGTCTAAGGCATCTCACAGTTTTGTGTTCTGCTGTGCTCTCCACAGGGCAGTTAACAACATGGCAGCGTGTTTTATCAAAACAAGCAAGGGGAAGGAGATGGAGAGGTAGAAAGAAAAGGGAGAAGAAAGAAGGAGAAGCAGAGCAAAAGAGAAGGAGAAAAAGAAGGAGGAAGTGAGAGAGAGAGAACATATGTAATATGTAAGCAGGACACAAGACTATTTTATAATCTAACCTAAGAGGTGGCATCCCATTACTCTAGTCTGTCCACTAAAGCAAGCCACAAGGTCTAGCCCACACACAAAAAGAAGGGTTATATCAGAGGTAAATACCAGCAAGTGATGATGATTGGGAGCCATTTTAAAAGCTGATAGCCACACAAGGTTGCATGATCAAAGATATCACAGCTTCTAGTTTTTCCTCTGGGAGCCCTAAAGTGGCCCTTTGGAGATGCTCATTAGCAGGAACTAAGGCTTCCTGCAAAGCACTAACATTAACTTGCCAGGCTTATGAAAAAACTATGTTAGGAGTGGATGCTCCAACCCCAGTCAAACCTTCAAATGACTCCCGGCTCCAGAGAACATTTTCACTGCAACCTCGTGAGAAATAGTAAGTCAGAGCCACCCAGCCAATCCGCTCTCAAATTCCTGACCCACAGAAACTGAGTAGTATTCTGGCATAGTTTGTTACACAGTGGTAGATAGCTAATACATTTATACTTCTGCCCCTCCATGGGACTTTCTGGCAGTGTCATAATCAGAAATGCTTTCATGAGTACATCCACTAACCAAATCTGTAAATACTCTCTATCCACAAAAGGTCCTTCATTCTCCTCGCAAGACTGGGAATAACTGATTAAAATTGTCACCAGAACAAGCAACAGTTGGGTTTGAGGATTAAGTGTGGAAAATTCAATTCTCTCTAGAAAATGTACCTAGTTTATGCTAATGTTGCACCATTTGTTTTGAAGCTGATGGGCTGAAATCCTACAGCATGACAGGAATTTTACTCAATTTTAAGTTATAGCATAGTGAAAAGAAAAGAAGTTTAGGTTCTCTGCGGCAGCCTAATGGCTTTTTTGGACTGGAGAAAACCCATCTTATTGCTTTGCTAAGGACCTCACTTACTCAGCAGGCTGCCTGGAACACCAGAAAGGAATTAATAGCAGCATTGAAATTCAAAGGTTTCTTCAACTGTAAGTGGTCTTTTTCGATTTTGATGTGTGTCTGTGTCCCACTGGAGATGGTGAGAAAGGTGAGCTAGGGTCTTCACCCTTCCTGGGGCATTCTTAAGAACTCTGCCATGCCCACACCCTTGCTCCAAAGGGTAGACATACAATTGCCCCCAGCCCAAGCCAACGGAGTCTACACACACACACACACACACACACACACACACACACGCATGCTCATGAACAGACAGACAAAGAGAATGAGAGCCTGTCTGGTCCCTTCAGACTGCTTTGCTGATTTTGATTTACAGACCATACTGTAGCCTTTGCTCATTTCATTTACAGAATATAAATATTTCTTAGCCTCACAGTACTAACAGATAACATTTCTTTCTTCAATGTCGCATTTGTTTTACCTCCTAACATCACAGCTATCTCTAAGGCATCTACATCAGGAGAAAATCAGAGTTAGTAATATCGACCCTCAGATTGGAGTCCCCATCATTCTGTATACAGGGGGAATGACCTCCTTATCTTTATTCACCTCAAGTTAGAGTTCAGCTTTGAATTTCCAGTCTGGGTATCCATAGCCATAAAATTGCTGAATATCTTTAGGGAAGTCAAGTGGTATGAAAATACTTCAGTAGGTGGCTCTCCAGTTTCTGATTTAACTTGTGTTTAAATTTAGCTTCTTAAGTATCTTCTTAAGGGAAAATAGTTCAGCGGGAGGCAAATACAGTTGAAGTGCCTATCTCATCGAGTTGTAAGATCATCTAGGTGCCATTTCTTTTCCCAGATCCTTCTTTTCCTTTCTCATGAGTCTTAATTCTGTTTCAGATCTGGATCCTAAAAAATAATCAGAGCCAACTTGGACAAATGCCATATTCTCCTCTATGATGCATTTTGCTTTCACTTGCATTGCTATGTTATATAGAAGAGAAGGATGCATTTCTTAAACATGTATTCTACGCCTCACTTATGTAACGCATTAGGCTGAAGAAAACATATCTACATAGGCTTTATCCTGAGGGTCATTATAGTCTGTAGAGCAGACGAAAATTCCATCATCATAGCTGACACTATTGATATGGTTTGGATTTGTGTCCCTACCCAAACAGCAAGTCAAATTGTAACCCCCAGTGTTGGAGAAGGGCCGTGGTGGTAGGTTATTGAATCACAGGGGCATGCTTCCCCCTGGCTATTCTCAGAATTGTGAGTTTTCATGGAATCTGGTTGTTTAAAAGTGTGTGACACATCTGCCTTCATGCTCTTCCTCCTGCTCCAGACATGTGAAGACATGCCTCCTTCCTCTTTACCTTCCATCGTGGTTGTAAATTTCCTGAGGCCTCCTAGGCATGCTTCCTGCACAGCCTGTGGAACTGCAAGCTGATTAAACTTCTTTTCTTTATAAATTATCCAGTTTCAGGTATTTTTTTTTATAGCAGTGAAGGAACAGACTAATACACTTACTGAATAACAAGCTGAGCACTGCTTTGAGTGCTTTGTGCATAGAACGTCTTTACTCATCACAACAATCTTAGGAAGCAGGCACTATTAGTATCCTCTTCTCCAGATGTGGAAACTGAGGTAAATTGTTAGGAACCTTATCCAAGGCAATGGCTAGCAGTTGACAGACTGGGATAAGAGCCTCAGGGTTCTAACTAACTCCTGAACCCTGGATCTCAGTCACTATAGTAAACTACCTCTCCAGAAGCAAGTCAGTTAGGGGTTATATGAGTCTCTGCTGCTCTGGACAATGGAATTTCAGAAAACCTGCCGGAGTGGGCACTTGCCAGAATCAGGATTGAAGCTATCTCTAAACCTTCCTCTGCTAGAGCCTTCCTAGCAGCCAATGGCGAGCAGATCGCCCCTCCTATCTGACTCCTTTCCCGGTCCGTGCCTTTGCTAAGGTATTTCGCAGCCTGTGGTCTCCTTCACATTGACAAGTCACAACCTTTAAGTTGTAACTAAATAGCTTCTCCTTCTTTGTGCATCTTTCTAATCCACTCCAAGGTGAACACTTTCTTTTATTTTTCCTTCTAGCAAATCTTCCTAACGTCACTCAAATAAATTTGCCTTGAAGCAAGACGTATTTTGACATAAGATAGGGTTGTATAGCAGGCATTAAAATCAGGGTGACAATATTTAAGTTTAATTATCTATTTAATAGAACTCTTTCTTAGGGTCATGGAAACTGTCAGTGATATTAAAAATGGTTAACTGTTTCAGGGTCATTAATCTGGCAGAAAATGAACACTGGATTTCAGGGACAGACTAAATTAAGTTGAAGTTGCATTGTGAAGGGACACGCGATATTTTTAAGAGAATACAATTAATTAAAAACGAAGAACTATTAATGATTAGAGAAGTAAGAGAGAGCAACTGGCCCATAGGAATTGGCCTAATGCATACAGACAGAAAAAGCAGATAATTTTGCATAACGTATTTATTTCAAAATAACGTGCAAAATCTCTCTTCTCCCCGTCCCAGGACCCAGGAAGCTTAGTTCTGAGGGAAAGCTGATACGCCTCACAGACTCCCACGGTTCCTCATTGGGTCACATTTTTCACACTCTGTTTACATCTAACTTTCTACACACTGCATTACAAATACAACCACTTCTGTAGATAACTTGTAGCTTATTGGGGACAGGTTCACATTTCCTCAGTTCACCCAGGGAGGTGCAGTATACAGCAGGTAGGAGGTACATCATCTTGAGATCTCGGCCCAGCTATTATTTTCCATAATGTGTACATCCTTACAGACGAAATAGCACAGACTGAGTATTTGAGAATATCTTCACTTACTAGTGAGAAAATAATAATAATAAATTAACACTTCAGGCCCAGAAGAGGGAGAAGAAGTCACTAAGCAAATGGAATGGGTCTGTTGGATGTCACAGCTAAAGGACCTACTCTTTGTTCCCCAGGCAAAACTGTATCCAGGGTAAGAGACCCCAGTTACGGGAAAGGAGCTGCTTAGCAAGTCTATCCAGAGGTGATTTCCCAGAATTCTCAGCATAATTCTCATTCTAGCTCTTCAGATGAGCACAGGAGCAGGTGAGCATAAGCTGCAGCTGGAAGGGCCCAGAATAAGATTCAAAGAACCGACAGGACCCACAGGCACATGACCAAATGTCAGGTGCTTGTGTTGACGTATACAGTTGAGGAAGAGTTTTGGTCTCCCTCCATCATATTCTGGAATTTAGATAAAATCTTGCATAATGGGATGTGGTTGAAGGGACTCTTTTCTTTACTAAAGAATAGGTTTATAACTACTCTGGAGAAGTGAGTATTTAAAATGCAAATTAAGGCTGGGTGCAGCGGCTCACACCGGTAATCCCAGCACCTTTGGAGATCGAGGTGGACAGATCACTTGAGGTCAGGAGTTCGAGACCAGCCTGGTTAACCTGGTGAAACTCTATCTCTACTAAAAATAGAAAAATTAGCTGGGATTGGTGGCATGTGCCTGTAATCCCAGCTACTTGGGAGGCTGAGACAGGAGGATCGCTTGAACTCAGGAGGCAGAGGTTACCGTGAGCAGAGATTGTGCCACCACTCTCCAGCCTTGGTGACAGAGTGAGACTCTCTCTCAGAATAAATACAAATTAAGTTTAATCTTAGAAAATTTAAATTATATTTTCCACATCCAAGTTGTCAACAGAGTTTCATACCTACTAGGTACAGAAGCACTCAAAGAAGAAAATAATATGCCTGTTAATTCCACCCCTACAAAACCACTGTTGACGTGTCCATGTCCTTCTTCACAGTTTTCTTTTTGAGGTGTGTGTTTTATGTGTTAACAAACAAACAAAACAGCAGCACAAATTCTTAGTCATCTCCACTAAGCCTCTTAGGGGAATAGCGTCATCTGCCTTCACCGATAGATATTTAACAACACTTCCTTATACAACTCTGTTCTGAAAGAAGAGGGAGACACAAAGGGAACTTGAAGTAGCTGAATTTTCTACAACAGAGTTGAGAGTTAAAAAGACAGATATCAAAATAACAGAGGAATGTGGTGCCATGAAATGTCTTAGATGAGAACTCTCCATTGTCAGGTAATTTTCAAAGACATTTGAGGAAGTTTATCTCTAGTATACAGTTCCACTGGGTTTGAATTTTGCTTCACTCCAGTTCCTCTCCACCACATAACATAATCTGTGATACTGGTCTTGTTTGATAACTTCTGTTGTACTTGTGGGACCTCTTTTCCAGGTAAAGACTGATCAAAGCTCAGAGAGAGAACAGCTGGGACCAGGATTCAGGCAGCTAAAAAACCATCGCCATCACAAAAAAAGAAAAAACAAGCCCAATGTTGGTACTTGCCCACTGAATATCATCAAACTTGCTTCTTCTTTTTGTGAGGAAAGCCCATTTTATTACTAGGTTTACATCCCAAACACAAGGATCTCATGTAGGTGTGACTCTAGTTGGGCTAAGGAGAGTTCCACACATTCCATGAATTATTAGGTCAGAAGTGGACATATGACCCAATTCTGGCCAAACAAAAGTGAGGAAAGGTGCTAGAAACTAAATAAGTCCTTTAACCACAGCTGACAGTTATAAAGTGAGCCCTCCTCTGTTTTCTGGACATCAAAAAGGAAAAGCATCCCCCTACTTGCTCCTGGCATCCACTTTCCATCAGCAAAAGGGGCCAGACTTATGCCAACTTTGATTTTCACAGGAAAGGGGTAAATGCCAATTATTGGTCTGTCGACTGATATCTTTGAACCATGCAGCTGTCCACTCTTGAGCTGCTCTGCCCACTCGGCCAGCTCTGCTGCATTAATCCCTAATGTATACTGGGAATCACATGCCAGGATTGCATTTAGTCTTCTTGTTTCTACATTAATGGAGAGAATGGTCAGCACTTTTATTCTTGGTGTCTCTGCTTGATGGACTTTAGCTATGAAATGTACATGTAGCATTTTTAGAGTTAAGTTGTCATTATATGTAAGTGTCTTACACATTTCCATGGCTATTGGTCTAATCAAGCTTATTCATCTTGTTTCTAACTTAACTAAATTAATTGCCCAGAAAATGGTCGATTTTTAAATTTATTGGCAAATACTTCTGCATAACAATCTCTTAAATTTTAATGCCCTCTTTATATTTACTTATATTTTCTCTCTTGTTCAGTGTTTAGTAGATTTTCCTGTATTTCTGATTAGATTTAGTTGAGGTTGACCTATTTTATCTTATTTTTAAAGAGTAGCATCTGTTAAATTTAGTTTTATGATAATTATTTTCTAAAAGAAAATTTTATCTTTTATTTCTCCAGGAATCCTTTATTGTTTTTAGTTTTTCTAAATTGTTTCTGTAAAAATTGACTTCATTATTATTTTATTTAATGATTAATTCATACAGTAATTTGTAAGATTGTGGTTTTTCCACTGATTTCCCTTCAGCACTCACTCGTCACCATTACTTTCTTCCTTTTTTTTTTTTTTTTTGAGGCAGTTTTCTCTGTTGCCTGCGCTGGAGTGCAACGGTGCCATCTCAGCTCACTGCAACCTCGGCCTCCTGAGTTCAAGCTCTTCTCATGTCTCAGCCTCCCGAGTACCTGGGATTGCAGGTGCCCACCACAGTGCCCAGCTAATTTTTGTATTTTTAGTCGAGATGGCGTTTTGCTGCATTGGTCAGGTCGGCCTCAAACTCCTGACCTCAGTCACCATTACCTTGTAGCACTCTTCTATCTAGGAAGGAGAAACATAAGCCCAGAAATGTGAGGTGTG